>VZRZ01007766.1:0-18493 GCA_013398175.1 Climacteris rufus
CCCCCCTGGATGTTGCATCTCCTCCCTCATGACCTGAGGCATCGTGGCCCACTGAGCCAGAAATAATTCATCCTAAGGTTGCTAGTCCAGATCCACCTGAGACACTTCAATCTTTAATGGATTTAATGTGCTGCCAATTGGTCTATTTGCATCATCCAGCCACCCCCACAGGGCATTTGCTACCATCCATGAGCCAGTGTAGAGGTAGAGCACTGGCCATTTCTCNGTATAGCATGGGCCATTTCTCTTGTTCAGTGATATTGGAAGCGGGCAGGACAGCTTTCAGCTCTGCAACCTGACTCAATCCACCTTGTCCCTCAATGGCTTCTGCAGCTCTTCACATAGCACTCCATACAGCAGCTCTCCAATTCTGATTTTTCCCTACAACACTGTTAACGCTGGCTCCGGGGGCCTGCTCGAGGCCACTCAGTGTTAGTTTGGGAGTGACCCTGGTTTTCTGGGGGCTGCCGCTTGCAGTTTCCCCAAACACAGGGTGTCCTCCAGCAGCTCTGTTAGTGCTGGCTCCTCTGTGATAGAGAGAGCCCCGGGCTGATGTCGTGGGCGCAGGCGAGAATAAAGGCCAGAGAGAAGGGCCTTGGTGTGATTTCCAGCTCTTTTATTTCCTGGGGAGAAGCAGCAGGGAAGGCAGGAGAGGGTCCAGGGTCCGGGAGAGGCAGCACAGGGATCTGGGACAGCTGAAGCCTTCAGGAACCAAGAGCAGGGACTGAGCGGCAGCAGGGGATTTATAGGGATACAAGCAGGGGAAAGTAACCAATTGGTGTACAAGGATTAACATGTAACCAATGGAGAACTGAACAGCAACGAAGTTTCTAGAACATAACCTTATACAGAACATGAAGTAATAGGGTAACTAACCAATGAACTGAAACGTGTAAACCACGTTGCAAGGGACGCTGGGGGTGAGCCAGAAAGCTCACCCTGAGCACGGAGTGTGACTCAGACGGTGGCAGCCTCAGGCTGTCCCTACCAGTCCTGAGCCTGTGGGTCTGTGTCTTTTGCAACATGTGCTGCCACACACTGTCAGTGAAAAAAAAAACTTTTTTTTTTTTTTCAGGTAGCTAATTAGATGTGGGGTTTTCTCTACATATGTTATCCTTTCTCTTCTGATGATAACCTGGAATTCTCATCCACAGGCCAATTCATGATGACTTTTAAGATCCTGGGGTGTGTTGGTTTTGCAGGGCCTGATTTTTGGTAGTGGGGGGATCACAGAGGTGGCTTCTGTGAGATGCTGCCAGAACCTTCCACCACATCCAGCAGAGCCAATCCCTGATGGTTCTGAGGATGGACGTGCTGCTGGCCGAGGCTGGGCCAGTTAGAGATGGAGGTAATGCCTCTATGATAACGTATTTAAGAGGAAATCAAAACAAAGTTATGGTGCAATTTTAATTTCCAGCTAGAGAAGAGGAGGAGTGAAAACAAGTGAGAAAAACAACGGAGATACCAAGGTCAGTGAGGAAGGAGGGGCAGGAGGTTCTCCAGGCGCTGGAGCTGAGATGTCCCTGCAGCCATGGGGAAGCAGCTGTGCCCCTGCAGCCCATGGAGGCCACGGGGATGCAGAGATCCACCCACAGCCCATGGAGAGGTGCCCAGGCCGGAGCGGGGGATGCCCAGAGGGGCTGTGGTCTGTGGAGCCCCATGGAGAGAGAGGCCTTGCTCCCGGGTTGGAGCAGCCCGTCCTTGGAGGCTGCACCCCGTGGCACAGTGACCCACAGCAGCACTTTTGGGAGGGCTGTTTCCCCTCATGTTCCAGCAGTGTTGGGAGGACTGCTGCTCATGAGATTGGAACCACATTGGAGAGTTCTTGGAGAATGTCTCCCATGGGAGGGGACCCCATGGTGCTTGCAGGGAACTGATTCCTCTCCCTGAGCAGCAGAAGAAAATCTCGGGTGATGAACTGACCAAAAACCCCCACCCCATCTCCCTGTGCCATCGGTGGGAAGGAGGGAGGGCTGGGGGAAAAAGGTGTTTTAAGGGCTTAATTTACTTTTCATTATCCTCATCTAATGTTGTTAGTAATAAATTCACTTAATATCTCTAAGTTGAGCCTGTTTTGCCCTTGATGGTAATTGATGAGTGTTTTCTTCTCATCCTTATCTCAACTCATGAACTCTTCATTAAATTTTCTCTCCTCTGTCCAGCTGCAGAGCAGGACAGCGTGAGTGAGCAGTTGTTCGTGGGTACCTGGCATCTGGCCAGTGTCAAACCATGACACAGGGCAAGTGGGGTTTTCTATTCAAGCTCACTGTGTGATTAGCACAATCTAATTACACCGTGTCTCATCAGTGGCTTGATGTGTGGCAGGGACTTTCCCTTTGAACATCCAGCGCAGCCCTGGTAGCTGGGGTGCCAGAAGAAGCTGTGCTTCAGTGCCAGTCACTTCAGAAGTACCTCTAACCCCTTCAGTTCATACTGAAGTTCCAGCATGTCCAGCACAGCAGCACTCAGTGATGGTGTAACTTCATTCAGGCCACCCCAGGCCACTATCAGCCTCCATTCTCCACTGGACTTATGCATGGGCCATATGGGGCTACTGAAGGGTGAGCGAGTCTTGCTGAACACTCCCTGCCTCTCTAGTTCATGGATCATCCCATAGATGGGGGTCCCACGGTCCCAGTTAGTGCGGTATTGCTGACAGGGCTCTGTTGTGGTAGCAATCAGTACCTGTTATTCTTCAACCCTCAGCAGTCCCACAGCAGAAGGGTTTTCTGAGATGCCAGGCAAGATATTCAACTGTCTAATTCCCTCTGTCTCCACAGCAGCTATCCTGAAAGCACAGCAATGCCCTTTTGGGTCCTTGAAATACCCTCTGCTGAGATAATCTATGCCAGGGTTACATGGGGCCTCTGAACCAGTCACAATGGGGTGTTTTTGCCACTCGTTCCCAGCCAGGCTCGCTTCAGCTTCCAGTAGTCACTGTTGGGATCCCCCTGTCACCCCAGAAATAGAGATGGATTCTACCCCTACATATCTCGATGGCATTGGGTACACTGTCAACTAGAGCCTTACACTCTTGTAGGTCTGATGTGCCAGACCATGGATCCACACAGTCAAATAGATCTGATTGTCCCTTTACCCCACCTGACTGGAGGCGGGGCCCCTCTAGTCCTGGTCTTGATACTCATTGCTCACTTCTTGTAAATAGGAACTGGAGGTCCCTTCAGGAGGATCAGACATAACATCATCCCTTCTATTCTGCCTGGGGATTTGCCCATGGGAAACTGGAGTGGCATTTATCCTTGAAAAACTTCCTGTGGTGATTGTTTTTCCTCTCAACTCACAAACCCATGCTGCTCACCTGACTGGCAACTGAAATCTTTTCACTTACCTCGCAGCTCACCACGGGATAGGGATCGGGTGATTATCTCCATCTCTCTTCCTTCTGTTCTGCAGGCTTCCTCTTCATACCTCATGAAGCAAACTGATTTTGTCTTTTATTTCTGCTTCTGAAAGAGGCACCGGCTGGCGGCACACTTGTTCCTCTGGTTTGGCTGCAGTTTGAGTGCTCACAGTGCCTGTTGCTCTGCTTTCCTTCCCCTTCCCCTAAGGCTGCTGTCTAGCGGTGAGCAGTGCCAAATAAGCAGTAGCCAGGGTCCAGCACATTGCAGTAAGCTGCTTCCCTCTGGAACTGCCACAGCATTTTCCCTTCATCTATCTTATCACTTTAACAGGATCTGTAGTTGTTCAGAGGCAAACTTCCAAACCATTCGAGGAGAGAAACTCTCCAAAATACTGGCCCATGTACTCCCACATCCCATCCCACCCACTCTCCACCCCAGGACATGTCTATGGACAACCTCCCTAGAAATTTCTGTCCTGACTTTAAACATAGGGTGGACCACACTGAGGAGACCTGGCAGACTTAGCAACAGGGGCATGCTTTCTTTAATATCCAAAGGGCATTTAAAATTCTCAAACGCTCTTGTAGCACATCTGAAGAAGAAGAAGGGGGTGAAAGGCTGAAAAGAATCATCCCCTCCTGTTCCCCCACAGGCTGGGTATGATTATTTAATGAATCCCCAGAGGTAGCAGCCAAGGCCAGGACATATGAACAACACTGAATACACATCCCAAATGACCCTCATTGCCCTTGATGTCATGTTATAAACTGGTGTCACAGAGTACAACAAAGCAATCCTGATCCCTCTTCCTGCTTTGAAAAATATTATCACAAGGGGCACATATGGGAATATATACAAGGCAAGGTACCACAGATCGAGCAACATGGTAACTAGGGAGTTCTGTCCTTCATACAAAAATGCTTAGATCAAAGTTCCTATCTCAACCCCCACTGGTGCCTCATGTTTGGTGCCAATTAAATGAGCGTAACACCAGCCCACCATTAAACTCCAAATAAGCCATTTCCCTTCCCCTGTACCTTACAGTAAAGGAGGAACAAAAGCAGAGATTATGGCTTGAGGTAGCAATTCATTAAAAGCACAAAGCAATGGAATAAGACATGCACAAAAGCAACAGCAATATTAATAACAAAAGTATACAAAAAGAGATGATGTTTTACCCAAAAAAAATTGTCACCACTGGAAACAAAAACAAGAAGGTGGACACTTCCACTGGCTTCCCCAGACAAAGGCAATATGGTGCCATCCCTGTGCCACCCATGTGGCCACTGGGAAGAAAGGCACGATGGCAGGAGGGCTCCTGTGGCTGTTTCCTACCCCCAGCCCAAAACCAACAAGAAACAATGACAAACAACCACCCAAAACCGACAAGAAACAATGACAAACCACCCAAAACCTGGGTTATCAAAGTAGCATCATGCAGCCACTCCACTGGGCTCAGTTCCACACAGGTGCCTGCACTGCTGTTTCTACTGCTCTGCCGTGCTGGAGGTTGATCCCACAGGTCACTGCTGCTTTTTGTCCTGCTGTTCTGCTGTGCCCCTTCTGGCTCAGTTCGGCTGGGTTCAGCAGGGCTCCGTTCTGCTCAGCTCCATGGGCTCCACTGGCTTTCATTGGCCAAGATGAAAGGTTGGGGTAACTCCTGCCACTGCACCGTTCCCTGGCAGCGGCCTCCCCGCTGGCACTCTGGGTTCAGCACTACGGTCCCTTCAAGGTTTTGCCACTGTCCCTTTCAGCACATACCATAGCCTTGTATTGGGGAAAACACGAGGGGGATTGGTGGAACAGCAGAGGGACAAAGTCCACAGAGGTTGATTCCAACTGTCCCTCAACTAGAGACAGGCAAAATGGCACATTTCCAGTGGAGCACCCAGCTTTTCCTCCTGAAACCACGGTCCCAGTGATAATGTGCATGGCATAGAATAACAATTTGGCCACGCCACTCTCTGCAGCCAGGACACTGACCAGGTCACGAAGGCAGTTGTCCATCCCCTGTTACACTAAAGGTGCATACCAGGGCCTTGTGTAACAAGTTGTTTCAGAACATTTCTGGGAATTGAGAAGAATTTTGAATTAGGACTAAAGAAAGAAGCTGACAAAGCATAAACAAGATCAGTTTGGGTGAGGTGTGTACAACTAGTGAAGTAGGAAGAAGATTGTCAATATAGGATTGTACTAAGGACAAGACAGTCAATCTGTTGGACGCTTCAGAAATGCATCCTCTGAAGCTGGTCCATCAGAGAACCTGGGGCTGCTCCCATTCTCAGGAAGGTGGGCTCCATCCTTCCCTGCTCCTGACACCTGACCAACCAGTTAAGGCAACTAAACCCAGAGCCCTTTTGGCAATATCAGCTGTGCAACCATGCATTTATCTCCAGATGTCCCTATTGAAATTGCAATCAGGGTTCTGGGGCCAGGAACACACCAAAGCCCCTGAACCCTTCACCTGTCCACCCAGAGCCTTTTAATCACTTTTGATCCAATCTGAACCAATCTATGATCATTCATGACACAAGGATGAGGGCCATCGTGGAATGGGTCACTGTGGTGTGTGACTATGGCAGTGCTTTAGGAACATCTCTGGTACAGGCGCTTGAGAAACAGCCTGTTTCTCAATATCACAGCTTGGCTGCTGGGCCCATCCCTGCTGCCTCTGTTCTTTACAGGTGGAGTTGCCAAAGTGGAGATAAGCTTGGACTGCTATGGGATCCAGGGAGTCATAAGGAGAGAAAATGTGTTGTCTAATATTGAGGAACAAGTAGCTCAAGTTCTACTCAAGGATACTAAAGGTTCTCGGCCTCCCTCTCATGGGAGAAGTCAGTATTGCCTTCTGCCTACAAAACCCTCTGTCCCTGGAGCCAGGTGGTTATAAGAAGTGCTAGGGATAGTTGGTAAAGCTTTAAAGTGAACAGCTTCAACCTTTTCTTTGCAGTATCACACCCAATACTGAAAGACCTTTCTATTTCTAAGGCACATTACAAGCCTGATTGCTTTTGAATTGCATTCAGCTCAGTTGGTCAGAGCATGGTGGTAATACCATGCAGTTTGTGGGTTTGGTCCCCGTATGGGCCATTCACTTAAGAGCTGGACTCAATGATCCATCTGGGTCCCTTCTAACTCAGAATATTCTGATTCTGTAAATTAGAGCCGTAAAGAACGAGACAGATGCAGGTGCCACAGTTGGTAAACCAATCTTCTCCTTCCCACCCCACCCCCAGGAGAGACAGAAGGGCTTTTTGCCCTCCCATGCTCATGTCACTTTGCTCACTCACAGGACTGCCAAACCTTCCATGCCATCCCTGCCAAGTGCCGTAGAGAATCTGCTTTCTGCCAGCCCAGCCTCCTCTTTCCCTCAGCAGAGTCCTGTCCCAACCCACGCAGGGCCCTGGATGTTTCTGTTGAGCTTCTTCTCTGTTTCTCTCCCAGTCCTCATAAGTTTCTCGCAGCTGCTCTCTCCCCTCCTGACCATGCAGCCCATGAGATGTCAAGGAGCAGCCCAGCCATGACAGAAACTAGGTGGGCCGTGCAAGTTTGCACAATAGCTTGTGACCAGACAAATTAAAGAGCTAAAGACTTCATCACAGATTAATTTTCATTTTGAAGATGAGCTAGTATGGTTGGAAAAAATGGGCAGTGAATCATAATTTTATTTCCCACACAAAGAAGAGCTGGTGTGCCTGAAAAGCTGGTCTGCTTTTATTTTCCTATCATGTAGATTATGCTAATGAAAGACATGCTGTCTCTTACGTTCTTCTTACTCTTTTTATTAGCACTGTTGCTTTTTAATCCTTGACATTTCCATTTTCTAGCCCAAAATTACCTCCCCTCTGTCAGAAAATACATTCAAGAGCCTATCCTTGACCTGGAAACAAGGCATGAAGGCAATTCAATACTAGAGCTCTGCTCCTTTTGAGGTGAGGGGTAAGGACTGGGGAAGGGGTTACACAAGAAAGACAAACATTGCTGAGTGCTCTCCAGTGAGGTCCTGTGTCTGTAAAAAGCCCAAACCAGGGGTATTGTGTATGGAGTTCATGGTGCCTCAGTGAGGGACTGCAGCCCCAGAGGGACCCTCTGAGAAATTTCAGGGACATTTGGACTGTTGCTAATCCATATGTCAAGCTGGGTTTGGGCAGAGGAGAACAGAATGTGGAGTGTCATTCTCCAGCTTTCCTTTAAGCACTTGTAGCCCCTTCCTGGAGTGCTTGTGAATAGGGAAGTTGCATTCCTTAGGGTGCCTTACAGAGTGGTTTAATTTTCCTGGTCTTCAGAATGGGAATGTGAATCAACATAAGTATTGGGACGGATTTAGTTATAGTGAACATAGCCTGCTGTTCTGCCTGTAGCTGACAGAGATTTTTTAATGTACAGGATAACACAATTATTATGACTATAAAGCTTGCTCAGTGGAGCTATAATATTGGCAGCTATTTACAAAAACAACTCTTACTTCTCTGTGGCTTTCTCTGCAGTAATTTCATCTCTTGTAACCTGCTCAAGGAAAGACTCAGTTAATAATAACAAGCATTAATCATCTCCACAAATGTGGACACCATAACGTGTCCTCCACACAACAATTCAGCAAGATCTGATTCTGTAGGGTGCTGAGGGAACTGTATGATGCTGATATTGAAATCGATAGGAGACATGATTTCACAGAGGATGAGTTTTGGATGGATATGGTAGATACAACATTTTTAAAGGACCCACTTTCAGTTAATCATTTATCACTTTTGGTCATAAATGATCAGTGAACAATGACAGTGCTATTCTTCTGAGCAATATCCTTTTTGGTTCTCCAGACTACACAAAATGACTGAATCTCTTAAACACAAAATTAATTCTGGACCATTACAAAAATTTCCATTTAAATCCCACTCTCTTGGCAAGGAAAGGAAAGAAGTCTCCTCTTATTCCTTACTCACTATTCTTTCTCTACACTCATGTTATTCAACATCCAATTTCCAAGCCCATCCCACCACCCTGGTGCAAGGCAAGCAGGGCAGACCCAGGGACTGCAGCTGGCTCCAGCTCAGAGCCCAGATCACCAGCCCAGTTCATGGTGACCAGGCAAGCCTGAGGCTGAGCTTGGAAGTCATCTTATGGGTCAGCCCCAGTGGGTGTAGCCAGCAGCAGACACAGCCCAGTGATGGCTGTGAGGTCTGTGGTGGTGAGGTCAACCTGGAAAGTCACTCCATGGGTCAAGGGCTCAATCAACACTTCCATGGGCAAACCCAGGTAAGGCTGTGGCTGAGCTGGAGCTGCCTGCTCTGACAGCAGCTCAGGCAGAGACTGCAGGCCTCTCTCCAGGGATTTATACTTTTGCATAACTATTTGCCTATTTTACTGCACAAGTTTGTTCACGTGTATTCACCTAGACAAAGTTCTAATTCTCTTTCAAGTACACGAGCTATCACAGAAACAAAAAGGTGGCTGTGAAGGCACAGCTAAAGTTCTTGAGTCCAACAGTCCAATTGAAGCAAGACTGTCACAACATCAGATTAGGTGAGCCATGGCTTTGTCTAGGTAAGCCTTGAAAATCTTCAAGGATGGAGGTTACACAGACTGTCTGGGTCACCTATTGCAGACTGCAGGACCCTCCTGACAAGAATGTTTCCCTAATGTCTGGTCAAAACCTGCCAAGCCACCATTTGTGGTCACTGCCTTTGCTGTATCATCTGATGCCAGCAGGGAAAATAAAGCTTTGTGACATCTGTGACCCCACAGGCAGTCAGACATTATTACAAGATTTTGCATCCTTTTTTGCCTACTTTTGCTCAAAGGCCACATTATCTGGACTCCTGGCCATCCTGGACACTCTCTACAGGACTTCAATATGGATCTTCCACATCCTTCTCTACTGGGGACCCGGGATGGGACCAAAAATTGTAGGTACACCAGGAATAGCAGGAATAGTAACTTTCTGCAATGTGGTCATCACACTTCTCTTTATGGAGTGTGGGACATTCTTTGGACTTCTTTGCTACAGATAAACATTTGCACAAATGCTTATTTGCATTTGTGTTTATGGCTCATGGTCAGTGGTACAAACACTGAAAGGCACAAGAGCCTTAGCTTTCCTGTAATTCCTGGGATATGCACACTGCACCCAGCATTGCATAGCTCTGGACTGTGCTGGAGTTTGAGCACAAGCATTTTTCAATTCCCCCTACAAATCAGTAGCGATGAACCACCGAATGGTTTGGTTTGGAAGTGATCCTAAAACTCATCTTGTTCCACCTGCTGCCATGGGCATGGACACCTTCCACTATCCCAGGGTGCTCCAAGCCCCGTCCAACCTGGCCTTGAACACGTCCAGGGCTGGGGCAGCCACAGCTTCTCTGGGCACCCTGTGCCAGGGTCTGCCCAGTATCACTGCCCTGACCGCCCCCAAAGCGGCCCCGCCGGCATCAGCACCGGCATCGGCACCGCCATCGGCATCGCCACCGGCACCGCCACCGCCATCGGCATCGCCACCGCCATCGCCACCGCCACGGGCGCTGGGGCCGGGGCCGGCGGGCGGGACGGGTTCCGTTCCTCTGGCCCCGCCCGTGCCCCGGCCATGGCGGGGCGGCTGTGGCGGCTCTGCAACCTCCTCATGGCCGCCTTCTTCGGGCTGGCGGCCGCCGTGCAGGTGAGGCCGAGGCTCCTCTCCCCTCCCGTCCCCTCCGCTCCCCTCCCGCGGAGCGCGGCCCCGGCCGGGCCGGCGGCTGCGGGGTCTCAGTGCTCGCCTCCCGCTGCAGGTGAACGACCCCGACGCGGGGCTGTGGCTGGTGAGTACGGGCCCTCCTTGCCTCCCCTGCGGCTCCGTCTGCCCCGGAGCTCCCAGCGGCCCCAGCGCTGCTCCGCTTGCGCCCGTTGGAGCCGGGGCCGCCGGAGGAAGCCTGCTCCCGGCTTCCAGCTGAAGAGCGGGCAGACGTCGGGAAAACGATGTGTCTACTGCAGCGACGGCTGGAATCCAGCCGTGCTTCCAGAATCTGCCTTATTTCACCCCAGGCCTGCACCTCCCCCTGCAGAGCATCGGTTCGCTGTGCGGAGCACCCCGAGCTGTCCCCGTTCCTCCTGCCCGGCGTCCCCTTGTCCCTATCGCCCTGTGCGTGCCTTGGGTCACCGGCGGGACCCGCCTTCTGCCGCTCAGCTCGGCCTCGAGGAGAAATACGGAGAGAACCCCTCTCCTCTGCTCGCCCTGTCTCGGCAGATGAGCGGTCCGTGGCTCCGGCCCCGTGCTGGGAGCTGAGAGGACACGGGGACAGTCTGTGTATGTGACAGGAGCTGCTGCGTGGGCAGGGGCTGCCCCTGCGTGTCCTGGGGCGCGCCAGCCCCTCTGACAGTGGCACCAAAGCGCAGGGGGAAGGCTTGGGGAGCCCGGGGCCGACGGGCATCCTGTCCCGTCGGTGCTTTCCCTGGAGGATCAGCGTTCAGGGAAGGTGCTCTGCAGTGGCTGGTCAGGCAGCCAGCATTCCATAACCCAGGAGCGGAGCAACAAGGGCTGGCCCTTGGCTGATGGCCGGGATTCTGGGTGCTGATGCTGAAGATGAGCACTAGCAGCGCCAGGCATGCCAGAGGGCAGGGGACTGGGATCTGCTCTGTGCCTCTGACAAACTGCTGTGGAGAAGTGCTGCTGTGGGTGGGCACTTCTGCTTCCTGACCTTGCTAAGTTTTGCTATGGAGTAGATTTATCTATCATTAACAGGTTGTCTACTTAGTGCCAGCTGCCCTGACACTGCTTGTCAGCATCAATCCTTCAATAACAGGTATGATATTTGGTGTGCTAAACAGAGTCTTTGCTCAAATTTTGCCCCCAAGGATTGTTTTGGTTTTTTTTAATTGAACCACAGATTAAAATCAGACTGTGTGGAAACACATTGTACTACTTTCTGAGGGCAAAAAGCTGTGGGACCTGTTTCTACAAAAGCTGGTCATTGGTTTAGTGCTGGTGGCCAGACGTGCTGCAGGAGAGGAGAGGAGCCCTGCAGAAAGCCAGGCCAATGGGATGGGCCTGCCTTTGCACTCAGATTCCAGCTCCAAGTCTGACTGGAGCAGAAAAATGGGAGCATTCTCTGAACCTGGCTTTGGTGTTGACCTTAGCACATTAATTTGCTTTATTTCCACGTTGTAAATCTGTGTTTTTGCTTATCTGCCTCATGCAAGAGCAGCTGAGCTTTGCATAGTCCTGTGAACGTGCTAAAGGTCTTGTTCAGTTCCAAGTATTGCAGCTGCCCCACAGAGAAATGGGCAGCAATAGGAATGTTCAAAGGCTGGTTTCCAGGGGTGTATGCTACAGGGCTGATGGCAGTTCAGAGAATCAGTCAGACCAGATTTGTTTCAGGACTCCAGAACATAGTTAAGATTTTGTATTTTAATTCAGTAGAAATAATTTGAAATAAGGCCATTTTATATACACAGAGTGACTGTATCTGTTCTGGGTGAATGCTTATGCTGAATAAACTAAAATCACACACCAACAAGGAAAACCTTCAAGAGTGCATGGTGTTGTCACAAATGACACCATTGCAGTCTCTTGGCATTCTGGCTACCTTAAGCATATAAAGTGGCATGATTCATAAATCCAGAACCCATGAGGGTGCGTTCTTTGTGATTTTGAACATTTCAGGGGAGGTTTACAGGTGTGATAGGTGTAGCTTCAACATAGTGGCATTTGGCTGGTCAAGAGAATCTGCATGTTAAACTCACAGTTAGGGTTTTACTTGTGCCCAGGTCTGTGGAAAATAGAGATTATAATAGCACAGCTATTGTATAACTGGAGATTTATGTAAATTCACCAAAGGATATTTGCCATTTAGGTCTGTGGAAGACACAGATTCTGTGTCTTCTGAGCTGCACTAGGTTCAGCCTAATGGGGAATTGCTTACTGCACTGTGTCACACTGAGCTCTTGAGTTGTTGGCAGCTCATCCCATTTAGTGCTTGCCTGGAGGAGTCAATGCCCTGAAAACTTTTACCTGTAGTTTTTTTTTTTTCTCTTGACATTGCTGAGACCAGGGAGAACTGCCTGTGTAGTTTCTTACCTCTCTGTTGCGAGCCCCTGGGAATGGACATGGAAAACCACAAGAACCTGTGGGCCCATTCAGATATTTCACATCATCTGTATTTCTGTGTTTAAAAACATCAGTCCCCAGGCAGAGATGTCATCAGCATTGCTCATCATCAAAGGCAGCACCTGAGGTAGAGCCTCTTCAGGCAGATGCTCCCTGCAGTGACCTGGGGGCTGGGGCTCCCCCAGGCTTCACTGGGCTCCTGGAGTCATGCTGAGTACCTGGTTATGGCTGTGAGCTCCAGAAAAGCTATTTCTAATACACCTTGTGATTTTTTTTTGCCATGTGTGTTGAATGCTGGAGCCTGTTGTGTTTGCTGCAGAGAGCTGGGTAGTTTTCATTGAGAATCTGCTGGTAAGAGGTTGCATTCCTAGGAAAGCAAGCCTCAAGTCCAGAAGTATTTCTTTTCTGCAGCACTTTTTAGTGGATTTCCCTGATCTTAAAGATGTTGGCAATAATGACATCTTCCTGCCTAAGATGTGTGTGTTTATTGGAGGCACCTTTTTTTAGTGACCCAGTTGCTTAGGGTTTACTTCATGCTTCATAATAGTTGCTGACAGTCTGTTTTTTTTCCTCAGATAATGGTGTTTGGAGGAGCCTCTGTGACCTTCATTCTGCTGGCTGTGTTGTTGGGACCATTGTCTTAGCTTGCTCTTTGTTTTCTTATGCTCAGGGAAACATTTTTCAGGAAGAGGAAGGCAGGTAAGCAGTGCGTTTTATTTGCCTCTACCTGAACCCAGCTCACCAGGCCAACTCCTCCTGGCATCACCTTCCTAAGCTTTATTTCCTGGGGTGTTGCAGTGAATGCTGTTGGTCCAGAGGAATCAGACCAAACAGGAGAGGTCATAATGCTTCAAACCAGTGACTCCTTGGACACAGGGAGAGTGAACAGTCATTGCTTCCCTGATCATGGCAGTTAGATTTATTTGTGGACGGTTCTGGCTTTCAAAGATCAGGGCACAGGCACAGTGATACAGCTTTGTGCTCTTTTTCTGGAGCTGTAGGAGTGGTAATTAATGTTTTAAAAACTCTTGAGGTGATACCTTGTGCATGTTTATCTAGCATGGGCTGCTGAGGCCTCCAAATCTTTGCCAGGGATTGAGGAGGAGGGAGGATTTCTCACCTGGGCATTCAGGAGCTGCCTGAAGTAGGTGCTTGCACAGTACTGAGGTGAAGCCTAGCAGCTATTGCTGTGCCTAATCACAGTTTGGAAAACTGGGATACTGCTTTGTTCTGTGTTACTGAGAGAAATGTGCTTTGTCTGTGTTAATTAGAGAAATGTGCTAAGGAATGTAAGTCTAGCAATAGAACAAAAAATGGAGACAGGAATTTCTGCAGCTGTTTAGCTGTCATGTCTGTAGATTTGTGGTGTGAAGCAAAGTTACTCCTCATAAATACCTTTATAATTACAATCCTAATAAAATATATTGAACTTCTCCAAAGGAGCAGCCACTACTGTTTTGGAGGCAAACTTCGTATTCTCTGAATGTAGACATCTGTTTGTATTATTTTCTGATTTGTTTTTTGTTTGGCTTTTTAGAGAGTTGTTTGGTCTGGTGATTATTACAATATGGATGAATCTTTGTCGCAGTTCAGCAAAGTAAGTTTTATTTCCTCCTGTTTTTAATTCATTCCAGTGTTCATATTCAGTGACTAGCTCTGTGAAAACACATAGTTGATTTTGGCAGCTTGTTTTTCTGTTTTCTGTTTCATGTCACCCTCTGAACCTTCCAGATGCCCAAGCAGTAGCAGCTGGTGCTACAGCCTGGAGGATATTGCTATCGATAAAAGTCAGGGCAGGGGGGAATGTAAGGCTACATGAAGCATTTTTTTTGGCCCCCTGCCATAATGGAGACATTTTGCCTTTGCATTAGGTGCTTTTTTTTTTTAATTCCAACTAGTTTCTGTAGCCTGAGTTGTCAGAAAAGTCTTTGTGCCTATCCAGTAAAGAACTCTGCTGATGCATCCACAGGAGCCACATTAAAGTGGCCCAAGGCTGTCTGCTGTCTTTCCAGCTGCAGGCAGATGTGAATTATGTGGTAGTTGTAGCAGTGGCCAAGAAGGCCAAGGGCATCCTGGCTTGTACCAGCCATGGTGTGACCAGCAGGGTGAGGGCAGTGATTGTCCTCCTGTGCTCAGCACTGCTGAGGCACCTCCACTCCTGGAGTCAGGTTTGGGCACCTTACTTCAGTAAAGACATTGAGGAGCTGGAGCATGTGCAGGGAAGGGAAGAGAGCTGGGGAAGGGGTCTGAAGCACCAGGAGCAGCTGAGGGAGCTGGAGTACCTTGATCTGGAGAAATGGAAGTTCAGGGGGGACCTTTTCAGTTTCTAGAACTCCGTGACAGGAGGGTGGAGACAGCTGGGGATCAGTCTCTGCTGAACAAGCGACAGGACCAGAGGAAGCGGCCTCAAGCTGTGCCAGGGGAGGCTTCGATTAGATACTAAGGAGAATTCCTTCACTGAAAGAGTGGTCAAGCATTGGCACAGGCTCCCCAGGGAGGTGGTGGAGTCACCATTCCTGGAAGTATCCAAAAACAGGACTGGACCTGACACTTCACGGTAGGGTTTAGTGGGCATGATGGTATGCAGTCCAAGGTTGGACTTCATGGAGGTCTTTTTCAACCATAATGATTCTGTGGTTTGAAGTAGCTCTGTTGCATTTGTTACGTTACAGGAGTCCCCTGGGAGGAGCTCGCCTGGTTGCTGCAGTCATGGTTGCCCTCTTCCCCTTTGTTTCGTGGCTGTACGTTTATGTGAACAAAGAGATGCGAGAGTCTTGGCCAACACACTGCAAAACAGTGATTTAATTGGGTGAAAGTCTAGAGCAACTATGCTGACCTCACTTGCCTTTGCTTTTGTTGCTTAATGAAAGGTTAATGTCAGTTTGATAGGACCAAGAATACCTGTCTGCTTTCAGCACTGCCATTTGAGATTTGGTAAAAAGTTGAGGAACACTGTCAAATATGAATGGGAAATTTTTCTGTGGAAACTGCTGTTCAGCTGGCTGCTTCTTACATTTTCCAAGCACCGTTGATCTAATGTGTTCTAATGGTATATTCAAGATATCATGGCATCCCTGGATCACTCTCCAACCAGCTCGTACTTTGGGAAATCTACTATTCTGTAACATAAGGGACAAGTAAAGCAAACACTGTTTCAATAAATGACTATGTACAGCCATAGATCTTTCAAATAGCCGTCTGGATAATCCATTGACTAGTTGTGAAATTGAGTAGTTTGTATTTCTGTTCCTGTGCTGAAATCATATATAGAATATATATGAAAAAATATTTTTGCTATTAACTGTAAATTACTGGTTTTACTGAGTAATAAACACTATTTTTCTAAAGAAAACTCAACTAAAGCCTCCGTATCTTTTATATTCTGGGAGATGCATTTTCAAGTCTGCCACCAGGTGTGGGCACTGTCACAACTGCCGCTTACTGATTTTTCCTGGAAAGCAGGACCCACACAACAGCCCTGCAGCAGTAAGCATGTCCCGGTACTCATCCTGGAGAAGGAAGCACAGGTGGATACACTGGACTCAAGCTGGCTGGGACAGAGGCAGGACAGCTCCACGTGCAGCACACAACACCCTTTAGATCAGTGTTAGGGCTCATTCTCTCAGCACTGCTGCAGGAGATCCCAGCTGCACGCACAGGGCATAGCCCATGGACCTGCAGCGTTCCAGGATACAGCACAGATGGTCTCTGTTCTTAGGCTTAGCTTTTTTTGGGGATTGCTTCAGTCTTTTAAAGCAATGTTGGAAGACTGAATTAAGCTACAGGGTGGATGTATTCTGCCAGACATGAGACATTACTGTTAGATTCACAGAAAATAAATAAATAGAAGTGCAGCTGGCAGGCACAACTCTGCATGCTTTAATGTTAGTGAAAGGATAACAATGGAGCTTTTTTTTTGCATTATATTTATAATATGGTTTGCATCTTTTCACAGAAACAATCCAGTTTGGATTGAGTGTTTCAAATCAACATTCTGCATCCAAGTATATTTATTTCAATTACTGGCCTTGTCTATTCTCCACAAAGAAATCAGGTCTGTTTTCTTAGAGAAACGTAATTTCTAAAATTCTGTATCCAAGAGAAAAATGTCTGAGCTAAAGCAGTAAGGATCAGCCATGTGCACTTTTCTACAAGCAAACAGCTGAATCCTCTACATTTTTGTCCGAGTCACTCCTAAAGAAGAACAAACTGTATTTGCCTGGTATTTCAGAAATGCATAACTCTGTCTACAATTCTGCCCCTTCCCTTTAGTATCATTTTATCTTCATAGACATAAATAGTTCCAAAAGCGTTGCTTGCTGGTGGCGTTTCGATCACCCCCTCCAGCGTCAGGTGATGAACGCCGTGGGAGTCCAGGCAATAGCCGCCGTCGTGCTGGTGCCCCGCGAGGACACAGACCACACACTGGTGTGAGTGTATGACCGACAGGGCAGCTTCGTAATTCCAGGCCAGGCAAACACTGTCTGAAGCATCCGGGTGAATGGGCACATGACCTGCAGTCCAGTGGGAAAGAAACTGGAGAGTTAAACACAAATCTGCCTCATTGCTGGCAAGTTCAGCCATCCAGCTGTGTACAGAAAGCTCACCCCAGTATAAGGCATGGTGATTCTGCTCCTTCACAGAGCTGCTACATGTTTTCCTCAGCTACCACTTGCAGCCAGCTACATTTTTTTTTTGCATGTATTCCCCTGGGAATATATACCCCCCATCAAATACAGGATTTGGAACTCAATTTCCAACACGAACCATTCTGTGATTCTATATATCCCCCATATCCACCTACCCATAACTACAACTTTTTCTTGGTTTTCATCAGAGAACTTGAGGACTTCATCGAACCAGTCCAGCTGGGCTTGGCTGAATCCTCCATTAAACTCTACAAACTGAGGTTCTTTGAGCCCTGCAATGAAGAATAAGGTTAGGCACAAGTGCATACACGTCCCGTGGCTCCTCTATTTGCCTTATGTAAATCTGCTTATGCTTGGTGGTTTACTCTTATAACCTGTGGGGGGCTTTTTTGCGTTTCTTGGATCAAAAGTCCAGCCTCCTTGCACAAACAAGACTTTTTGTTAAGTGTTTTCAGGGGTTTTGATCACACTGCACAAACCGCTGGGGGTTCCCCTGGCACAGGACAGGGCGGGCACGACTCAGTGCTCTGTAAGAGCTGCTTCAGCAACAGCTGCCTCGTGCTCCGATGCTACGGGGCACACAGCACAGCACAGAGCCAGCCCAGGAGCTCCAACCAGGGCAGCACCAGGTGTAGGGCTCCGACGCCCGCCTGGAGCCGCGCTGGCGGCAGGGAGCCGGTGGGCAGCAACAGGGCCCGTGCCTGAGCCCCTGGCAACCCGCTGATAGCACCGGCAGCTCTGCACAGCGAAGGCTCGGCCGCCCGCGCTCCTGGCAAGCCGGAGGTACCTGCGGGGCTGTTGAGGTCATCGTTGGGGTTCTTCTCCCTCAGCAGCCGCAGGGACTCCTGGTAGCGGGGGCTGGCGGGGTCCCTGCCCAGGGTGCTCAGGTCATAGGCGTCGAGCACGACGAGGCGGAGCCGCGCGGCCGGGCTGCAGTGATAGGCCTGGCAGTCCCTGTCCGGGGGCCCGTCCGAGCCCCCCGCGGGCCGGCTGCGCAGCCCGGTGTGCACCAGCCGGGCCCGGCTGAAGTTGTACAGCTCGTGGTTGCCCCAGGCGTGGTGCACCGGCACCGGCAGCTGCCCCAGGACCGCCAGCACCTGCTGCAAGGCGCTCTCGGCCTCGCCGCGCCGAGCGTTCAGCCCGTCGATACTGTCGCCCAGCTGCAGCACGAAGTCTATCGGCGGGCTCTCGCCGGCCCACGTCCGCACCGCCTCCCGCAGCAGGCGCAGGCTGTGCCGGTAGTAGCGCCGCCTGCTGCCGCCGAAATCGTGCCCGTCCTCCGCGTCCGCGAACTGGATGTCAGCGATGACCCCGAAAGCGACGCGCGGCGCCGCCTCCATGGCGGCCGCGGGCGGGGCGGAAGAGGCGGTGCCGGTGGCGGGAAGATGGCGGGGCTGGCGGGGCTGTGG
>VZRZ01007766.1:18588-98259 GCA_013398175.1 Climacteris rufus
GGGCGCCCAGAGGCGGGTGAGTGAGTGAGGGAGGGAGGGGGGGACAGCGGGAGCGCGGGCGGCGGGACGGGCCGCCCCCTTGGCCTGTGCAGTCACCAAACCCCTTGTCCCCCGCAGCTCGTGTCGTGGCGGTCGCTGGCGGCCACCGTGGTGCTAGGCGGGGGGCTGCTGGCCGGCATGAAAGCGGTGAAGCGGCGCAAGGAGGAGGGTGAGTGCGGGGCGAGGGAGGAGCAGCGGAGGTGTTTCGTTTCGTGTTCAGACGAAGCATTTTTTGTATTCAGATTATGTGGTTTTTGCATTCAGCTGTACTTTATCTGCTTGGGCATCGTCACTGTATCACAGCTTTGCACAAGGCCACTTCGTGCCTGTGTGTACGGAAGTGCTGCAGAAAAATTTCAAAAACTAAAAGCAGCAATTCAAGGTTCAGCGTTTTAATGGTCTTAGGTTGGCATAGTTGTGTTTGGACGCACGCTGTGCCAGCCTGTGCAGTGCAGACACGGAGCTGGGTGTTGTGGGCACGTTGGGTTCCTGCCTTGCAGCACAGCCTCCCCCCCCCGCCCCCTCCGCAGGAACTGCCCACACCTTTACTGCAGGCTAAGGCTCCGTTGAAAACAGAGATATTGCAGCTTTTAGGGTATGTTCAGTTTGCAAAGGATGCTGGTTTCCCTGTTTCACACCAGGCCAGGTATCTGTCTGTATTTTTCCCTTTCTTTTTAAACAAAAAGCAGTTCAATAACAATGAAAGTTATTGTCATGTTTCAAAAGAATTTAGGGATATATTTGTTTTTGCTCAAAAGGAATGCTTTCTGGAAGTCATGCACACATTGGCTTTCTGCACGACAGGCGTTGGGGAATCTTGACGTGACCCTGGGCAGTGTCTGACTTGACTGCGCCCAGGGCTTGCTGGGGAAGCGTCATGGATTGTGGCATGGATGTGTTTGACCCCCACTTGTGTTTTGTAGAGCTGGAGAAGGAACGAAACCGAGGCATTGGGAAGCCGCTGTTAGGAGGGCCCTTCTCGCTCGTCAGCCATGAGGGACAGCCCAGGACAAGCAAGGACTACATCGGCCAGTGGGTGCTGATCTACTTCGGCTTCACTCACTGCCCTGACATCTGTCCTGATGAACTGGAGAAAATGATTGCAGTGGTAGATGAAATTGGTATGGGAATTCAGTTGGCACAGCGGTCCATAAATGGTGTTTATGGGAGGGTCAGGTTTATTCTGGTAGAATACCACAAGTGGCAATTAATAATATTTTTTTTAAAATGCTGTTGGCTATTATTCATGAGTTGAATTCATCAATAAGTGATACATAGATCAATCTGCCTGTCACTAGGATCTGACATGACAGCACCGATCTTTTCCACATACTTGGGAATAAAATAAGATGGTGGCAGGTTACAGAGAATACATTGCATTGTATTTTTGCCAAGAAGTGACTGGGAGGTATGTTAGGATTTTTTTTCCCTCTATTTTATTCATCCTGAGAACAAATCTCTATGAGGTTCTCTCCTGAAGCAGACTGGCTGTGCTGTGGAATGGAGGGAGAGGAAAGGCTCTGTGTTAGGTGTGTTTTCTTAGCTTGCAGGCCCTGAAGAATTGGAGAGCAGAGATAATAGTAAGCCACCACGGGGGAAATCAGTGAAATCAGACCAAAGTGAAGGGAATGCAGTGAAGACTTTAGCTGAAAAATGAGGGAAAGAGCCCAGATTGCGTCTTCATGTTTCCTCCTGCTCCACCATCCCGGTGTGCTTTCGTGATGTCGGCCAGTGTTCCAACATGTGCATCACACCACAGCATCTTCTGCAGCAAAGCCAGTCTGTCATACCCCTGAGAAGGGCAGGGGCTCCCAGCACAGACACGCAGCGTTTCATCTCATCGCATTTGCTTCATTCATGAATTACATAAATTAAGCTGCACAAAATGGCCTTTTAGTCACTTGGCCTGGGCTTGCATTGATGTTACTTGGCTATGAGCTTGTTTGAAGGGAGATGAGAAATGATTTCTGGTTTTCTAAAATAAATAATTGTTAATGTCACAGATCAAATTCCATCTTTGCCTAATCTGACCCCACTCTTCATCACCATCGATCCTGAGAGAGACAACCAAGAAGCCATTGCCAGATATGTTAAAGGTATTACTGCTTTCTTCTTCCATGTTTCACAGCGTGTGATACAGAGCATTGAAAAGAAGGCTCTTGAAGGGATTCTTTTCACTGGAATGTGTAAATGTCTTCTTTCTATCCAGAATTTTCTCCGAAGCTGATCGGGTTGACTGGTACCAGGGCACAGATTGACCAAGTGGCTAAAGCTTACCGTGTGTACTACAGCGAGGGCCCCAAGGATGAGGACAATGATTACATTGTAAGTAAAAGTAGCCTTTGCTTTCTGAAAGGCTGTGGGTAAGAGCAGCATATACATTTTTAAACCAGCTTTGGGGTCTTTACTGAAGTCCCGTGTGACACAGGCTTTGTTTCACTGGTGTGTTAAATTGTCAGAATCAAGATGCCCTCCTACAAGCTCAGAACCTCACCAAAGCGTGTTCTCAATAATCCCAGGACTGCAGACAGTAGCACAGGAGTTAGCAAGCCTGGAAATAGTTGAACTTCTTTCTGACATGTAACGTATTTGACTGGCTCTTTTCCTATGTGCTCCAAAGTGAAAATGGAACTGGGAAATTAAGGCAGTAGGAAGAGAGAGAAATGAGAATTAAAAGTGTTTAACAACTCATTCCTTGCCGAACTGATACAAAGGAGTGGGGTCTTCCTGGCAAGAGACTTGGATATCTACCTGCAGATTCTGTGGGGATTTTCTTATGTCAAATGACCTGCAAGAGAGAGCATGTTAATTAATGATAAATTAAGTGGGAATAAAATACATGGAGTAATAGTGTGAAAGAAGAAAATGAGGTTTAAGTGAGGCTGAACTTAGTAGTCAAAATCTTGCTCCCTGAAAGTGATTGGACTGCTTGTAGAGCTCTGAGCTGCTGCCAAGGCCTTCCTGCCTTACCACATTCTGAGCAGGCTGGAAATGTAAAGCAGGTACAAGTAGTAGGATGAGTGATGATACACATTATATGATCTTATTTTTTTTCTTCATTACAAGAATGAAGGGCATCAGAGGAAACTAAAAGCAAGTTCAAAAGGAAAGGTGAAGGTCCTCGTTGCAGTGAGCACATGAGGAGTGGAATCCCTCACTACAGATACAAATAGTAGAAGCTTATGTGAGTCCACAGAGAGACTTGATTTTAGACTTTGGAAAAAGCAATCTTTTGAGAGTTATGAAATGCAGAGAAATCTTGTCTAATTCAGGAAGTGTGTGACCTGAAAGTGTTTGGAAACTGAGAAGTAATAGAGCAAGGTAGCATATTTTTGGTAATGGAGAGTAAGGTAGCATATTTTTGGTACTGGTTTTGTATTGTTCCTTAAAATAACTGTTGCTGTCCACTATTTGAGGTGTGATGCTGGATTTGGTCTAATCCAGTGTTGTGAATTCTTAATCTGGTTTAAAACCACCTGACTCCTGCAAATGAATTATCTACATGGACAAAAAGATCATGGGAGTATAAAAAGTGGTGCATAGAAAGAGGAGCAAGAGCAGTACATGATGTCAGAGAGAGAAGATGGAATCACTGATGATGGGTGCTACACTGCATCACTAAAAGGGGTGTGTTGTGGGATATCTAGAGCTTGTTTTCACTTGAAGTGGCAATTCAGTAGCTACAGAAATCTATGATTAAGGTACTGTATTTGAATGGAGAGACTGAATGCCAATTTAAATAAATTTGGCATCAATCTGAAATCCATCTGAATATACTGCCTAATACTTGATTTTAGAAAGGGGCTGGTGAGAATGCGAGAATAGGTTACAGGAATGGGATTGGCAAAGGATGCCTGCTCAGGAGAGGGAGAAAAAAACTCCATAGAACCTGTCACTAAATGAATGAAATGAAGTTGAGGAGAGAGCTGATGGACCAGAAAAGCTGGAAGGAGTGCCACTCCTTAGGGAGTGCACTACATGAGGATTCTAGTGAAGCACACCTGGATTCTGGCGTGGCCACGAAGGCGCAGTACAGGGCTTTGGCCAAAGAAAGTAGCACTGTGAATGATGGCAGCCTCGAGGGAGGCTGGAGGAGTATATCAGATGTAGGGGAAGGGATTCAGGAGCTAGGGAGGAAGCCACTGCTGTGTGCTAGGGTTGTGAGTCTGAGGGGAAGGAAGGGCAGCAAGGAAGAAAGGCCCATGAACTGGGAGCAGGAGAGCAGCATGGGAGCCCCATCTTTGGTGCCAAGAAGGAAGAGTGTACCTGCATCTCCTCAGAATTTGTCACAGGCTCTTGGGTTTGGGAGACAGCGAGCTCTGCATGCCCAGGGCGGGGAGGGCAGAGGACACAGGGCTCTGGGAGGGAGAGCTGGAGGCTGGTCTTGGGCCTGCCTGAGACTGTTCAGGTAATTGCTACTCTGTCAATTCTTCCTGTAAGGTTATTTTACCTCCTTATGTCTTGCCTGGACCTGTGTGTCCAGTTAGCAGTTGAGACTGACACTTGTGTAGCTCTGTTTCCTCTTTTCCTGGGAGGGGAAGAGAAACAAGTCCACTACAGCCTTTGTTGCTTGTTTTGACTTAAAAAGAACATGAGATGAGCATTTAGAAAAAATGAAACAGATGTTTAGAAATTTTAATTTCAAGTATTGCTTGAATATTACTAGCTCCTATTTAATAATCTCAATTGTATAATTTTCAGTAGTAGAATGTCCAATTTACTTGTTTTATTCAGTGGTTTATAAGATTGTGTTGAAACTGAAATCATGATCTTTATAACGTGCAGTGGGAACAGTGCAGGTCGCAGGCAGGCACAGCTTGAAAAACTGTATTTTGTACCCAAACTACTCTACATCTTGACTGTATTTAATTTTCATTGCCAGGGAGTTAAAATATTCTGAGCAGGCAACCTGAGTTTTTAATTTTTTTGTTAGTTTCCAGTTGATAGATCTAAATTGTGATTCATCTTGCTTAAGAATTTTCTCCTACGGCTTCATTTTGTGATCTTATCTTGAAAATTTGAAACTGGAGTAAAATATCTGAATTAAACCCACTAAAGTAAAATATTGAGAACCATTATTTCAATGACAGAAATGCCATTAAGTTTAATGCTGCATCCTTTTAACTGTTAGACATGGAATTTCTCATTTTAAAGCTGCATTTCAGTCCTGAGCAACTGCAGATTCATGGCCTGCACCGCCAGTACTTTGTGTCTTTACTGATAAAGATGTTGTCACAGTTAGGTGCAGGCAGTACTTGCAGTGGCATTTAAATAAATTTGCAGTGACGTTAATTTTTATATAAATCCGGTTGGAATATCCTGGGCGTCTGTGGGTGAGGCTGTTCCAGCGCACCAGCAGGGGGCGACCCTGTCCCGCGTTTCCCTGTATCCCACTGCTGCTCCTGTCCCACATTTCCCTGTATCCCACTGCTGCTCCTGTCCCACATCTCCATGTATCCCACTGCTGCTCCTGTCCCACATTTCCCTGTATCCCACTGCTGCTCCTGTCCCACATCTCCATGTATCCCACTGCTGCTCCTGTCCCACATCTCCATGTATCCCACTGCTGCTCCTGTCCCACATCTCCATGTATCCCACTGCTGCTCCTGTCCCACATCTCCATGTATCCCACTGCTGCTCCTGTCCCACATCTCCATGTATCCCACTGCTGCTCCTGTCCCACATCTCCATGTATCCCACTGCTGCTCCTGTCCCACATCTCCATGTATCCCACTGCTGCTCCTGTCCCACATCTCCATGTATCCCACTGCTGCTCCTGTCCCACATCTCCATGTATCCCACTGCTGCTCCTGTCCCACATCTCCATGTATCCCACTGCTGCTCCTGTCCCACATCTCCATGTATCCCACTGCTGCTCCTGTCCCACATCTCCATGTATCCCACTGCTGCTCCTGTCCCACATCTCCATGTATCCCACTGCTGCTCCTGTCCCACATCTCCATGTATCCCACTGCTGCTCCTGTCCCACATCTCCATGTATCCCACTGCTGCTCCTGTCCCACATCTCCATGTATCCCACTGCTGCTCCTGTCCCACATCTCCATGTATCCCACTGCTGCTCCTGTCCCACATCTCCATGTATCCCACTGCTGCTCCTGTCCCACGTTTCCCTGTATCCCACTGCTGCTCCTGCTCCTGTCCTCCCACTGCCGGTCCTGCTCCTGTCTCTGTCCTGCATTTCCGCGTATCCCACACTGCTTGTCCCACTCCCAATCCTGCATTTTTGTGTATCCTGCTGCTGCTCCTGCTCCTGGCTCCATGCCTGCATCCCAGCAGTGTGCTCAGTTGTGCTGTTTGCGCTGACAAGGAGCTTGGTGTAATGAAATACCTGTTTATGTTGCATTCATATCCTGTTAGCAGCAGGAGCTTGAATACCTTGTGGGTACCCTGGAGTATCAGGAGAGGTAGAGGGAAAGTGAGGGGGAAGACCATTAGCCCTCAGATTTGCAAGAAGGGGCTGGCAGCTTAGGGAAGACTTGTCTGCTGAAAGTATTTCTTCACACATTGTGAGTGTGCAGCGAGTTTTCTCTGTTTATTTTCTTGGGTAAAAGTAGCAGAGGTCACTGAGGTGATCATAGAATCGTGGAATATCCTGAGTTGAAAGGGAACCCACAAGGATCATCAAATCCAACTCCTGGCCCTGCACACGACACCCTAACAGTCCCACCCTGTGCCTGAGAGAAGAGAAGCAGTGATGCTGAGATTTTCCTCATCTTGCTTTAGCTTTCTGGGGAGAAGTTGGCAGCTGCCAAAGGCTGAAAGAGATGCTGTTGCTGCTGACAGAAATGTGCAGGATGTTCCAGTATTTAAAGGGTGGCTGCTAGGAAGGTGGAGGCTCCCTTTTTACAAGGCGTCACATGGAAGAGACGAGAGGTAATGGGTACAAGTTACTTCTGGGGAGGGTCCAGGTGGACACGAGGAAAACTTTTCAGAAGGAGAACAACTGGAGTAGTCTCTCCAAGGAAGTGGTGGTTTCCCCTACACTGGATACATTTAACATTTGGCTGGACAGGGTCCTGGGCCATCTTGTCCAGGATATGTTTTTGTCAGGAAAGGTTAGACCAGATGATCCTTGAGGTTCTTTCTGAGCTGGTGTTCTGTGATTCTGTGATCTCTTTTACCAAGCCATGATGTGCTCTGTTGCAGGTGGATCACACAATAATAATGTATCTCCTTGGACCTGATGGTGACTTTGTGGACTACTATGGCCAGAATAAGAGGAGCACTGAGATTTCAGCTTCTATTGCTGCACACATGAGAAAATACACATCCTGAAACAAGGTTTTCAAAGATTGCTGTGAACATCACCTGTGGGTTTGGCTGTGATTGGTCATTAAAGTTAAAGCAGAAGCACACAAGTGTGACATTCTGTCACAACAAGCCTCCTTTCTACCCAATAAGAAAGGCAACTATGTTTCTGCAAATCCCATTACCAAAAATCTCTACAGAGCCTCCCCATGGATAATAATTTGCAGCAAGATCTAGGCTACGGAATTAAATGTAAAACTTCTCTGAAACATTGTTGGGAGCAAAGAATGGAAAGCACTTTTCATTTGGAAAGAACATGTATTGCTGGTAAAATCTTGCTGGTAAAAAAATTACTGGTCTGGCAAGACATCAGCAAGGACAACGGTCACTGCAGGAGGATTACTTGATGAAAAGCCATGGGTCCATGGCATTCTCAGAGGAGCCCTCTGGTTTCTCTGCACTGTTTTGCCTTCTGGGAGAGGCAGTTGCACTATTACAAGCAGGAGAGCCTCAAGAGTGCTTCTTCATCCTGGTTAAGAAGGTGAAGAGCACCAAAAGCAGTGGCAGCTTCCACGCATGGGACCAGCCCTGTAGTGAGCCAGAACACAGAAATGAAGTGTTTTTTCTGGTGATTTTCCCAGGTGAACACTGTTTACTTACAAGGAAAAGAGAATTGGGTTGCAAATAGGTTTTTCTTCTGGTATAAATGATTGTATGCATAGTTGGTCTGATTGTGCTGTGCTGAGCAGGGAACTGGGGGGTGTGGAGTGGGCCTGTGTCCGTGCAAAGGGCTGGCATTCAGATACGTTTTATGCAGTGCAGCATTTGAAAATAAAGATTGCTTTGTATGGCAATATATATTTTTCCTTGGTTAGGTTTGACTAGAATATCAGAACTTTGTATACTAGTCAAGATTCATCTTCTTGCTCTGCTTTCCTTCTTTTTAGGAAGCAGTATTTATTTCTAGTTGTGCACATCAGGAGCTGAATGTGCTTTTGTAAGGCAGCTGGACCTTAGAGAATGGCCCACAGAAGACAAAGGAGAAGAGTTCTTGGTGTGGGTTCCAGAGTGTCTTAGACTGAACACAAATGTTCCTGCAGGTAGCACTGGTGTTCTCCTGAGTGTGGGGGTTGGAAGAGAACATTCCTGTGTGAGGGAAGGTGCAAAGTGCATGGAAAATTTGTCTTTACAAAATTGTGAAAACTAGTAAACTTCACTTGTTCCAGAGTAGTTCTAAAACACATAGGGTACTGCAGGCCCATGTCAGCTACCCTGTACTGTGGTGCCTCTAGGGGTGTTGGGAAATGATAGATGTCTCACTCTGAATTCTTCTGATAAAGCTCTCTTGAGAAGGGAAGGTTTCAGAAGTTCCTGATACTATTTTTTTTCCTTTGCTCTCAAATACTAGATAATTTAAAGAAGGGGTTTTTTTTTCTGTTTTAAAACAAGATTTTTTCTATTTTACAATGGGAATTTTAAAGAGTTCTAGTAGATTGAACCTCAACAGCTGAAAAGGAAATTAGCTTCTTTTTTTCCTTTTTGTGCCAGGTATCTTGATTGCACAGGCAATAGGAGTGGTTCCAAAGGAAATTACACACTGTGAATGTTCTATCAATTAGAGGCTGTGTCAAGTCCAAGGTGTTACCAATGGTATTAATGTCTGTGAGAAGTGGTACCTGTTATGAATGTGAGGGACACCTAAACAGATTTCAATTCTATCAGAGCGACCCACACCCCAGAAACTCCGTTGCCTCTCTTGGTCGTTATCGATGGAGATCAGGTCTATTACAATATGACAGGTTTATTGCAGAGACACAAGAAAACACATATGAAACTACAACTCTAACAGGCTATTACTACATGGACTAACACAAAGAAAGCTACTAGTAATTTCAGTGCACAATAAAGAGGTACCTATACTATAGCTAGCCAAGGAAATGTAGAATTAGGAAGCCAATGTAACTTACCAAATAGGAAAGGTGTACAAGCAGTTCCCTTTTCACTCAACTCCAAGGAGAGAAGAAAATACAGGAATCCAATGTCTTGGAAATCCCAGAGAGAAGCCTTTCCATACACTTTAGAGAGCATATGGACGATTCCTCTGAAAAAGGGACAATATAGGGTCTTTTATAGTGAGTAAAATACTATTTGTCTGTCAGTCACAAATTCCAGCTTATCTCTTACATCCTGCTCTTCTGAACTGTGGATGTTTATCAGCCCTTTCCGTGCGTCCCCTTGGCTCCAGGGGGGATTCTGGGCTATCGGGAGAGCACACACACTCCTTGATTTATGCATAAACAGATAAGCTCTGTGGCACCTGAAGGGTGAAAGGTCCCAGCTCAGTACCCTGACAATAATGATTTTATTTTCAGGGAGTAGTTGCAAGTGTCAGCATTGCTTTGAAAGATCCTTTATTTGTCATTTATTTTTCCCCACAATCCTGCAGGTAATGAATTTTCTAAACTTCCCTTATTGAGCTGACTTTTGGCACCTCCTGGTTCTGCATTTCCTTGTGCAGGTGGCTGTGCACCAGTTTGTTTTGCAACAAGACAGGCCATGGCTTGACCTGCTGCTGACAGTACTGTGGGAAGCAGGACTGGAGACCTCTGGAGCTCCACCAGAGCGGAGCAGAGGGTCAGAATCCCCTCCCTTGACCTGCTGGCCACACTTCTCTTGATGTAGCCCAGGATGTGGTTGGCTTTCCATGCTGCCAGAGCACTTTGCTGAGAATGTTGAGCTTCTTCTCAATCAATGTTCGTCAAATACTGATGTAGGAGATGTGGTGGGGATGGGACTAAGAAATGGAGCAACTGATCTGAAAAGATGCTTTGTTTGCCTCGTTGAAGTCTGTGCTTCTCTTGCTTATTTCCAAGCACTTAAGATACCCTGTGGAGAAAAGATGAGTTTCAATATTGTAATTTTACTCTTTAGGGACTGAAAAGATTCATAGTACTAGTTTTTTCAGATGTATCTGTCCTCCAAAAGGAATGGGAAAGAGACTTTCAAAGCTGAAAGTGCAGAAGATTGATTGTGGGGCTAAGGGAAAGGGAGGGTGTATTTATTTAAAAGCCATTTTACTGAACTGATCACTGAGTAGAAGAGTGGTTTGAATTTGATGTAAAGTAGCCACTGCTAGGCACAGGGCTTGGCCTGGGAACCCGTTCTGGTTGGCAACATGTGGAGATCTCTGTCACTGGCAGGCCAGGGTTGCCTTTGTGCCATGTGGAGTCTGTGCCTGTCACACCAGTGTGCAGCCCCCTGGGACTGAACCCTGCCTTGGTGGTTGGGGCTCTGATTGCCTCTCTGTTTCACAGGGGAGCACGTGAAAAGTGTGGCAGTTTCCTTGAGCCTCCCTCTAAATCACTGTGCTGCTGGTGGTTTGTATGTAATGGAAGCTCCAAGGGCCATGTGCAGACTTAGGCTTCTGTTAATGTTTGAGAAAATAGGCGGAGGGAAACCCCTCCAAAACAGAGCACAGCTCTCACCAGCCCCTCCCTTTATTAGGTCTAGAAAGAAAATTCTCAGAAGAAAGTGAAAAAAAACCCCTGTTTATTCACACACAATATGCATGCAAAAGCTGCAAAGACAAAAAAAAAAACAAATGAGGATAATAAATCAGATAATAAATCCCCAAAAAGGGAAAACCTCAGTAGAAAAGTGCCAGAGAGAGTCCCTTCCATCTGGTAGCTCTGGCAGCTTCCTGAGGGCCCCGGCCCAGGCTGCACCAGGCCTCCCTAGGCCCAGGAGGAGGAGGGGAGAGACAAATGTCCTTCCCATGTTGATCCCCTGCTCAGCTCCAGGTGATGGCACAGGTCCAAAGAAAGGAAGAAAAAGACACACAAAAAAAACTGTCCGAAAAGGCAAGGGGAAGGGAAAAAAAAAAAAAAACAAAGGAAAAAAAACCTCTCCTTCTCTCTGCTGTGCCGACTTTGCACACACTGCAGCAGGGAAGAGGAAGAATCCTGGGGGAGTCACCTTATTTTATGTACAGTCTGTGTGGAGGAACTCTGTTGTCCTCCAGGTAGGAACATAGCCCCGTACTGAAAAAGGTCCGCTGATGATAGGAATACATGACAGTGGCGATATGATACTGTCACCCCAGGACAGCTTCAGAGCAGGACAGAGTTTAGTAATGGAAAGGAGACACTCATGCACAAATGTCAGGAGAGGGGCTGTGCAGATGGGGTGCTCAGCACAGTGATCTGCAGTAGGTTCTGGTCATTTGTTACTGGCAACAGGAAAGAAATAATGAAAATTAAGTGTAGGTCATGCAGGATTGCTGGATAATGGTAAATTGCTTTTAGATGTCTCCTGCTCGCCTTGTATCTGTGCAACAAAGAACTGGCTTCGTAATGGAGTCACTCCTACCACGAGATGCTCCTTTTTCTGTTGTGTGACTGCACATGACGTCTCTAATGCATTTTGACATGTATTGGGTACTTGCTCCCTTTCATAGGTGTCACCTCCAGGTTTGTGTTTATTTGACTCCTTCTGAGTGGAGTTTGTGGAGTCTTCAGGCCAAGTCTGCGCCCTGTCTCATACCGTCCTGTGGCTGTGCTCTGCCCAGCAGCCTTTATCTGCCCTTCTCAAGGTCTCTGCTGTCACACCAGGCCTGTATTTTAAATGTTGCAGCAATGTGTCAGTGCCAAATACCTTATTCTGCACAAAGGACAGTCTAGAAAACCAGGATTGTATGAAGCAGTGATAAGTAAAAATAAGTTAGTTAGAAGCACCTGCTCAGAAGAAAGCATTGGTGTGTAACAGCTGAGCCAATTTAAAGTAGAATTCAGACAAGGCAAACCTATGTCCTGAGGCTTTGCAAAAGCAGCACGTGGGCTGCAGTCTGGAAAGAGTCACCTGTCTGCATTGATTTCCCTAAAGCTCATTTGCAGCTGACTCCTGCTACGGAGACAAATGCAGGATTCCTGTCTTCACCCAAGTATTTTGGCAGCACTGTTGTGTCCTTTACCTTGTTTTTCTGTGCCCTGAAAGGCAGAACCAGCTGACCCAGGAAGCCTATGGCAGATTTGGGGGTGTGTGGCAAAGGCCCAGAGACATTCTGGATGGAGGGACATGTCCCTTGCCTCCTGGCAGTGGGAGTAACTGATTTGCTGCTTTTTTCAGCCTCTCAAATTGACCGTGCCCATCATTTTTCCCTTGGCCCTCCCCAGGAGGGAAACTTGCTTTGGAAGTGAGGGGTTTTATTTTTGTTGTTGTGTTTGTTTGTGGGGTTTTGTTGTTGTTCTTTGGCATTTGGTTTTTTCTCTGTTTGGAGTTTTGTTTGGTTATTAAAAAAACAAAAATGTTTTTTAGGCGATTGTTAGGATTTCCCTGCCCTGTTCAGTGACAGCAGGGAGCACAGATTTGTTCCCTGTGTGTTTCCAAGGACTGTGCTAAGTGCTCACTGGGAGAAGGCACAGAGGGTCCAGCAGGGAAAGGGCATGTGCTGGGGGTGCTTGGAGATGCTTTGTCAGTGGATACTCAGTATTTTTCCAGTCCAGTATTAGAAATGAAACAAACTCCCTTTGTGCTCGTTGTACCCAAATTCCCTGTATCCCCAAGTGCAGTGCCCAGCCCACAATGAGGGAGCTCGGCTCTGGCAGCGGGAAGTTTGTGACAGGGCTCCTCTTTTGGGGCTGTGCTGGGCTCTTGCCCAGGGCTGAGTGGGGCCAGGCTCCCCAAGTGGGTTCCCCCTCTGGAGACAAGAAATTTCATTTGGGAACCAAATTTGTTGGAGCCTAGTGCTGTGCAAGGTGAATCTGTGTTACCCTGGGCAAATGGGGACCCCTGGAGAGGACAGAGCACAGTCCTGGCAGGGGCCACTCCACAGAGCTCTGCTGTGTGTGCCCCCAGCACAGCCAGCTCCAGCCTACTTGTCCTGGGAAATACCAGTGGAAAACAGCATCTCCACTGAGTGATGTCCATAACACTGAGTGCAGAGTTGGTGCCATCCTAGGCTGGGGACTCGTGACAAGATGTCTGAGGAATGAGGAATGGCTCCATTTGTCTACCCAAGGAAGACAACACGTTCCTCATGTGCTGCCTGCATAACCCATGGAGGAGCTCAACTAATGAGTGATACTTAAGCCACATCGATGAAGCTTGACTGTTTTAGCAATGTTCTCAGCTCCAGCATGGGCAGAATCAGGGACTGAAGAGGTGCAGAGACTGTGGCTTTAAACAACTGCAAAAGCCCTGTATTGCATTTTCAGTCCAGATCATGGAATGACTCAGATAGGAAGGACCCTCAGGAGGTCTGTAGTCCAATCTCCTGCTCAAAGCAGAGGCAGTACAGGGTCAGACCAGGCTGCTTAAGGTTTTAAATAGCTAGGGCACAAAAACCTCCAGGGATGGAGACTGCACAGCCTCTCTGGATGGGTAAAAACAATGTTTCCTGCTAAAGCAAATATTTTTTTAATGCAGTTTGAACTTCTGATTTCAACCAGCATTTTTTCTTCACTGGGGTGAAGAGCCTGGTTCCATCCTTGACAACCTCCTCATAGGTATTGGAAGGCTGCTATTAGGTCCTCCTTCCCAGTCTGGGCAAGCTCTGTTCCCTCATCCTCTCTGTGTGTTGTATGTGATCACCAGCTCAAGGCTTCTGACCATCTTGACCACAGATTCTCCTCCAGCTGTTCCCTGCCCAGTCCCAGCATGTGTTTTTATAAGGATGTTTTCTTTACTGGCTGCAGCACTTTGAATTAGTCCTTGTTGAACTTCATAAGGTTCCTGTCAGCACATCCCTCCAGCCTGCCTGGTTCCCTCTGGATGGCAGCTGTGACTGCCCTGACAGGGTATTTGCTGTCTCTCCCCTATTGTCATCTGCAAAGCAAGATAAGCCAGTGTGGTGTTGCCTCTTCCAGGTGATTGATAGAGGGGCTGCCCCATGCATGTGACCCATCACCAGCTGTCCTCTGAGGCTCGCTGCCCAGCCAGGTTCTTCATCCATCCAGATGCCCACCCTGCCAGGCCATGACTTCCTCATTTGGGCACAAGACTGGTGTGGCAGGTGTTTTTGAGAGCTGAGGTGGGTCAGTGCCCACTGATCTCTCCACACCCAGAGATGCTGTCACTACATCAGAACAGGCACTTGGGATGGGCAGATAAACTGCTAAATGCCCAGGGACTGTTCCCTGTGCTGGGGCAAGGGAGCTGCCTGGCCCTTGTGTGTTCACACAGTGCTTTTCTGCAGTCTTGTGGTGGAGCTGAATGATGGAGGTGTCTGTCCCCAGCCAGAGCAGCCTGCTGGGCCCTGGAGGGACCATCCAGGGCAATTTCAGGGCTGGCATTTCCCACAGTGCTAGATTTACCTGCTGCCTCCAAACAAACTCCCCTTGCTGATGGTGCCAGCTGGGCCCCTGCGCTTCCAGGGCCTGGGGAGTTAAGGATCTTGCTGGCCTAGGCCTGTGGGTGCTCCTCATTTGCTGGTCAAGCTGTCAGCAGGCATGGTCTGCTTGGCACAGATTTGTACCAGCGCCTTCTCTGAGACAAAAACAACCTCAGGAGCACTTTGAAGGTACTTTGAAGGCACTCCAAAGCATAAACCAGCCAGCTTGATTCAGGAACCAGCTGCAGTGACCGTGGGAGAAGGCAGGGAAAAGACTGCAGTGCTCAGGACAGCTCTGCTCTGCCTCTTGCAGTGGCTCCTGGATTGGAAGCTGCCTTTGTGCCTCAGGTCCCTGTCCCTGCATATTGGGGCTACAAGGAGGTGGCAGGGTGTTGCTGCAGGCACAGCAGACTTATATACAGGCCAGAGCAGGTTGTGCAGGCTTAAGTACAGGCAAAGCAGGTCAAGATTGTGTGGTTGGAGATACTGTCGCTCTTTCTTCCTTTCTCAGGTGCCTTTGCAGATACCTACATTTTCTGAGTCTCTTCTCACTGATAAGGTGATGGTCTGAGTCTCTTCTCACTGATCACTGCATGGTCCTAACACCAACCCTGCATTCCAGAGATGCTCCCATCAGCCCCTAGCCAGGATCTGGGTGAATGAGGGGTCTCACGTGGTCTTCAGTGGAACTGCAGGATGGAGCTGGAGACTGAGCATTGAGTTGGGCTCTTCACCATCTTGCTGCAAATCTGTGTGTTTTCAATCATGTAAAGCAAGTGGAAGAGTCAAACAGAGCTGGGAACAGCCTGCCCTGATGCACTGATGTTGCTAGTTGCAACCAAAGGTTTGCAGCCCCTGCTGCTGTAACAGTGTACTCAGCTGGAACATCCAGGAGCAGTGACTGCAGGACAGTGTGTGCTGGGGCTGCTCAGGAGCTCCCCAGCCTTGTGATAGCATGTGTGTACCCAGTGAAGCACATGTTCTGGTCTGTGCTACAGGAGGAAATGTCCACAGTCCTTGCTTTAGACATGAACTAACAAGCAGGTCAGTTTTACTGGACGGCTCTTAGGTTTGGTGTCCTAACAGGAAAGGCGAAAAGTTGACTATATGCCTCCTAGAAGAGAATTTAAAAGGTTTGGTCTGGTTCAAATGGAAATTGATGCTTTTTTAAAGGAAGCTGTGCTGGTGGTGCAGTGTCTAGCCCCTGACTTCTATCAGCTCTACATCAGTTGTACATGTTGCCGGGAGAATGAAGATTTGTGTGGGGAGACCTGGACAGGAATGATTGCATCTGTCTCTGTGCAAGAGCCAGCTCATTACATGTTTTAAGCTGTGTATTACTAGTTTAATAAAGCAGGTTCCTTCAGCATGCCAGGGAACTTATTCAGCTGCAGCTTACAAAACCTCCTTGTTCCCCCGAAGTTCTTTGTGCAAAAATAGATGGACTACAACCAGTAAATCCACCTTTAATTTGAGGGGGTATATTGAACCAGGACTGTGCCCTTTTCTGAAGGAAGGGCAGCAATAAGAGCTCCCTGGCAGCACCAGGACGGGATGAGAAAGCCTTGCAAGGCAATGTGGCTCGTGGTGACAACACCCTTTTGACCTTCACCTCAGGACAACCTTGTCTCTGCAATGATGTTGGCAGCACAGAGCAACAGATGTACCTGCATCTGCTGTTCCTGGGCTGTTTGTGAGTAGATATGCACCTACATGTGTGCCTGGGCCCGTCAGCACTGCCAAGGAAGGCCATAGTGCTAAAGGGAGGTGGTTCATTGTTCTTTGCCTGTGAGGAAGTGAAGCACAGGGCTGTTGGCCTGGGACTCACCATAACTTTCCTAGAACATCATTTCACACCTGCCCAAGCCTCAAGCAGCAGAGCTTGTGGCACTCCTGGCTGAGATTGGATGGTGCTAAGGGTCAATTCTGTATCCTCTTATGAACAGCAGCCCCTTGTCCCAAGCCCAAATACAGTTGACCTGTTTGTGGGAGCAGTCTGCTGGCACTGCCTCAGGCTGGTGGGGAGAGAGGCATGGTGGCCCTGGGCACAAGGGGCACTGAGTCCAGAGGAGCAGGACTCAACAGCTTTGAACTAGGGAGAGGAATCCAGGCATTCAGCAAGTAAAACAAAAAGGCTGCTTTTCCCTATCCAGCTCTCATGAGGCCAAGAAATAAGTACCCTTTGCTTTTCTAAGAAAATACTGTAAATGAATTTTGCTCAGTCTTTGTAACTCCTTGGCTCCCACGCCTTCTGGAATGGCCTGTATGTGCTTATACACTTCATCATGGTCAGGGTTACATGGGAGCCCTCATGCTGTAACTGTGGAGCTTGAGGTGTAATTTCCGGGGGTTTGTTCCTTTCATTTTCCATAACAGGTGGGGGCATGTTGCAGTAACCAGCACCCTGGGTAGGCACTGGGGTAGGTCCTGCAGCAATCTGTGGTCCCTGCAGCCCTTTCTGGATGTTCCCACCAGCTGTGGGACAGAAACATCAGACATCCCACTGCCAGCCATGACTCAGGTTCAGGCTTAGCCAGCTGAGGAGTCTCTTGCCTGGCCAGATCCTGCTGGCTGCAGGGCAGAGGGCACCTGGCACTGTTCCCTTGCCCATGCCACACCCAGCTGTTCTGGGGGGTCCCCTTGACTCAGGTGTAGGACACCTACCCCCTGCCCCCAAATCCAGGTCTGTGAAGTGAGACACAGAGACACTCGTCAGTCTGGGAGGTGTTTCTGGAGAAGAGGGGCAAACCCAGAGCACAGTGGGGACACTGTGGGGTGTGTGAAGGAGGGCTGGGTGATTGGAAGGAAATTTTTTCCCCATGCTAGGTCCCAGGTTGATGCTCTGTGTTGGAGATCTTAGGGACTAAATCAGAGAGTAGGGCTTTGCAGGGAGATCAGTGTGGACCAGTCTGGTATTGGCGTTTCTTTTTGGTTTTGGGTCTATGTTGAAAGGATCCTGACCTGCTCTTGCTGTGCTGCTGCAGCTCCCTGCAGGACATATTCTCCGAGCCTCAGGCCCAGAAATCATCGTTGTATTTTGCTGAAGTTTCCATGAAAACTTTCACTGAACACATCTGGCAGGAACAAGGACAGCCCAGGTACTCAATAATCTGGAAAGCTGAAGGAAGTTGAAACCAGAAGCTGGTGAACATTAGCAAGGAGTATCATTCCTTGTGTCAGAAAACACTTAGCTGCAGTGATAATTTAGCTTTAGTTGCAATTTGATGCACATTACCTGTATACTTTATTCCAGTTCACTTTAGTGCCCGAGACTTTTGAAACAGCAGCTGTATATGCAGAGCTGCTGTGCAGAAGAGGTGTGACTCACCTCTGACTTTGGTAGAATGCTTATTTCTGTGTAATTGATATATTTCTGAGAAAACCCCACAGATTTACTTGTAAGCTCTTTAATTAGACCATTGCCTTCATTGCACTAATTTCCAGTGCCCTGTAAGACCAGATTGGCTTTAAAAAGGTGCAGTATCCCCACTTGGGTATTTAGCAAAGTCACTCAGTTCAGGCTAAGCAGATCCCCTCTTTTTTAGAAGGGTTTGTGACTTCTCCTTCTGGGATGTTTAACAATCTCCTGCACAGCACAAGGAGCTTCATGTCAAGCCCCAGAGGCTGGATGTTCCCCGGAAATCTGGTACTCAGAAGCTGGAACCCAGGTGTCCATAGTCTGCTTTGAGTCTGGCCCAGCCTCTTCCTATTAGGGGAGACAAAGCATTCCTGTGTTTTTCTAAAGCAGTTGCTCTCTGAAAAACTCCAGATGCATGGAATAACAACAGTAATTTTTCCTCATCTTGCTGGCATTTTGGAACTTTCTTGGTTGGATTGAAAAACCTGCAGTGTCCCACTCCTTCAGCTCCCACTGTCATTTATAAAGAGAGATTTAGATTTTGTATCTCTCGTGGGACTCTCTGATTTTCAATTGCATGAAGTTGTCATACAGCTTCTTAGACATAGAAAGGTTTATACACTTCTTAAAACAGAAAAATCTAATGCATGTTCCTAACACTGAAGAAAAAAAGCCCCAAAATCTAGATGTCCAGATTCATCTAGACTTTCCAAGTCTTCTGACATCCCTGCTTTGCAATGTGACAGGCACAGTTTTGTATCTCAGCCCTTGTTTCAGGCTACCTTCCGATCAGATTTTACAGCAACTATTATCTTGGCCGATGTTTTCACATCATGATGGGGAATGGTGAGTAATCAGAGTGTGACTGTTACAAAGTAAAGTGGGGCCTTTCCAATAGCGGGTATGGAACAGCAGTGCTGTGGTAGCCTGGTTGTAGTTCATGGATCAGAATTGAAGATAAGAAAGTAATTAATGTAATTAATATAATTAATGTAATTAATATAGTAATTAATGTTTTTCAGCCACTAACCCTTGCTGAGCTGAGGAGGACATGAAATGGTACTGCAGCTTGTGGATATACTGGATGGCCCTGAGTTGGAGCATTTGAGACAGACGAGCATGTTCTCAGTGCAGAGGTCAGCAGACACATGTGACGAGCAGGGGCTTCCCAAGGGTCATTGCTTGGTGCCGCTTGTTTCCCTGCACGCTGTTCCCACCTGGGCACCTGAACCAGCAAGAGAAAACTGGGAGAGTTTCTGCTGCCTGCAGGTTCTCTTCGTTTTGCTTCCACAACTGGATGTGGAGACTGCCAGCAGTGTGGCCAGGTAGGCCAGTGACATCCTGTACCAGCCATGGTGTGGCCAGCAGGATCAGGAGAGTGACCATCCCCCTGTGCTGGGCACTGCTGAGGCACCTTCAGTGCTCTATCCAGTTCTGGGCCCTTCATGATAAGAAAGACATTGAGAGGCTTCAGCATATTCAGAGAAGGCAACAGAGCTGGGGAAGGGTTGGAGCACTAGGAGGGGCTGAAGGAGCTGGGGGGGCTCAGCCTGGAGCAAAGGAGGCTCAGGGGGCCCTGCTGGCTCTGCACAGCTCCTGCCAGGAGGGGCAGCCAGGGGGGTCGGGCTCTGCTCCCAGGGAACAGGGACAGGAGCAGAGGGAACGGCCTCAGGCTGGGCCAGGGGAGGCTCAGGCTGGACATCAGGAGGCATTTCTACACTGAGAGGGTGGTCAAGCACTGGAAAAGACTGCCTAGGGACATGTTGGAGTCTCCATCCCTGGAGGTGTCCAGGGAAGCCCTGGACGTGGCACTCAGTGCCAAGGTGACAAGGTGGGGATCAGGCGCAGGTTGGACTCAATGATCTTGGAGGTCTTTTCTAACCTCAGTGATAGTGTGAGGTCCAGCCCTCTTGCCTTGGGCATGCTTGGGAGCAGGAAATGCCCTGTCTGAATCACAGTGGTAATTCGTTGTCAGGATAAAGTCCCAGACTGCTTGTTGGTCTGGTGTGCCTCAGCTTTTTGCTCTCAGTACATCCTCTGTGCTGAGTTCAAAGGGCTGGTAACAAGGGGTGTGTGCTAAAATAAGCTTTTCCCTCATCCTCTGGGCTTAGGAGGATTCTAGGAATTCATAGTTCATGAGATACATGGCTGTGGTGTCCATTTTTAGTGACCTTAAATGAAATTAAGGGCAACATGAAACATGTTTTTCAAACACTAGTGACAGTGACTCTGCTGCAGGCCCATAGGGTCCACTCTCATCGGGCCAACACAAACAGAGTCAGCCACTGTGTCCAAAAGACAGGATGACATCCCCTGTGGTGCAGTAGCAGCTGCAGGTGTCCCAGGCTGCTCCAGCTCAGAGTGGTGCTGTGGTAGGTGGTAGGAGCTATTTGGGTAGGGGGCTTCTGGCTTCACACAAGTCCTGTTGGCTTTGTTCTGCTGAGGGAAGGCTGGTGCTGCAGCCTTGGGTGAGCATCCATGCAGTACAGAGAGCAAACAGGTTGGTGACAGAAGATGGCCACAACAGCCAGAATGGCTTGGGATGGAGCAGACCCTTCCTCTCCCACATCAGGAGCTCACTACATCTGTACATGAAGACTCCCACTGCTCCTGCCAACTACTGCCCTGTCAGCCATTGCCTGCCTGTTCTGTACCAACCAAACAGCATATTTGGGACTGGGAAACCTCCTGTCAAAGCCCACCCTGGCCATAAGGGGGTTCATACCCTCTTTAAAATAATTTGTAAGTCAGCTTTGCTAGTTTTGCAAGAGTCAGTGAGGGTTTGATCTCATTGGAAATGTGGACATTTCCAATTGCATGTTGTACTGCCAGGAAGGCAATAACCCAGCAACAGCCTGGCTGTGCTGCCCTGAGATGGGAGAGCTCAGCTCCAAGTCCTGCCTGTTCCCCAGCCTTTCCTGCGGAGCTGGAGAATTTTGCTGCATTTTTGTTTTTCTTCCTGGTAATTCCCACTGCTTTCCTATGCGTTTCAGGATAAACACATAGACTAAAGTGGACTTGAGGGTGGTTTGGCAGTATGGTCCCAGAAGCCTGTGGCACAGGCTTGCTCTGGGGAAGGGAGGGGGGTGTCTGAGCCTGTGGCCATGCCTTGCTTCTAATCTTTGGTTTCCAAGGTCCCCTCCAAGCCAGAGCTGCACAAATGCAGCATATCCTTGCACAGCCTGCTTCTCCTAGGCACAGCTTTGCCTTCCCTGGGCATGGCTGAGCCTGCAGCCCCAGGCTGAAGGTGCTGCTCTGGGTCACAAGTGCTCAGGGCTGAGCAGAGCTGTTCTGTCCTAGCAAGCTTGTAAAGGGGGCTAGTGCTTTTGTGGCTATGTCCGCTTCCCAGGATTTTTCTCACGTGGGAATTGCAATTACACATATCTAAGAACCTGCTTAGCATGGTGTAATGAGGCTTCTGTAGCTCCTTTTGTCAGCAAGGGCAGCCAAAGTTGTATTTGAAGGTAAACTTGTGTGGCATATTCATGGTTGGGCATTTATGAACTGCCCATCCCTGTCCAAATTTGGCTGTTGTTCTTTCAGATTAGTCTCTATTTTGCCATGTTTTTTCACATCATATTTCAGTAATGGCCTCTCATCCCTTCCTCCCTGACCCATGCAGTGATGGGAAGCCACAAAAATTGCCATAACTGATCCTACATCAATCCTCATCCTTTTTTTTCCTTCCTGTGGCCTTGCTTTCCACCCCATACAGAGCTGGTTTGGGTTCCCTCACCACTGTGCAGCTCTGCCCAGGCATTCCATGAGCAGAAGCAGTGATGCAGATCCCTTCTTCACTATCATTTCTTTGACATGTAGGTGAGAGTGGAATGAAGTGCTGGCCGTGGTTGTAGCTGGCAGAGCATGTTCCCAGTAGAGGAAATCCCCACCAAAGAAAAGTCTACAAACCACAGATAGGTCCCAGTAAATTAAAACTGGGAAAAAAGAGCAGCTCCTTTCGTTACACACTGTATATGGCAGAAAATGAACGTGAATTGGTGAGCAGGCGGGAGTGTCGATCCCTTCCTTCCAAATATAGGGAAGAGGCTGAACCAAAGGAACTAAGCTGAGCCTATAAAAGCTGTTGGGGAGAAAGCCCTTGTTGGTGACTCCTGATGTCCTGGCCATGCTCGTGGCCATGCTGTGACTGACCTGCAGAGGGTCAGAGGGCTCCTGCCACTGGTCCTGTTCCCCATGCCTGGAACCTTGCAAGGCTGTAGGACCGTGGTGGGAATTCTGCTGTAGATTCTCCACTGGGCCATTCCTTGAGCAGTGAAGGAGTGGTCTCTGGTGAACTTTGCTGGCCCTCAACAGGCACGGTTACTCACAGTAAGTAAGAGGTGTTGAGTCTTTGGAGAGGCTGTAGCTTAGCTGTAGTCTGACCTTCCACTCTTTCTGTTTCAGAGATCTGAGATGTCAGGCTGTTTCTTCCTGTTTTGTGTTGACTGATTGTTAAGGTGAGAATTTAAGGTATGAAAACTAATAGCTTTCCCAGACTGTTGTGAGCTGGCTTTTCTCTTGTACTCACTGTGGGCAGGTCTCTGTTCTTCCCCCTGCATGAGCTCCTTTAACAGACCACAGCATATGTCCATTCCTACTGTGGCTGCTCACCAGAGGACTAGCACAGGTTCCATGTTAATGGAGAGTGGGAGAAGTCATAAATTAAAAAGCAGAAGAAAAACAATCTTCAGGGCTTCACTTTTTCTAAGGACTATATGAATCCTTCAGAGATCTGTTGCCTTTGCCACACTTTCCCAGGAGCCCTCCTTGTCCTTTGGGCATGGATCTCCTTTCTTGGGGCCATGAAGGGTGGCTTCACTACTTCTGTACATTTCAGCTTGGAAAGGCAAACACCTCCCTCAAGACCTTGCTGTACACACCTGAAAGCTGGGAGGGATGAGCTCAGAGCAGCCAGCTGGGGAGGGCTGGTGAATGTTCAGCTCCTCTCTGTCCTAAGCACTGCACAGGGGACCAGCCCAGCAGGGTCTGTCTTTCAGCTCCAGCCATGAGCAGAGGTGCTGGCATGGAGGTTTTTGGTGAGGCTGCACCGTACCTGCGCAAATCCGAGAAGGAGAGAATAGAGGCCCAGAACCAGCCATTTGACGCCAAGACCTACTGCTTTGTGGCTGACCCCGAGGTGGAGTACATCAAGGGGAAGATTAAGGCTGCACAGGAGGAGAAGATAACTGTTGAGACAGAGGATGGCAGAGTAAGTGCATTCCTTCTGGTTTCTCCAAGCCCTGCTGAGGTACCCAGGGCATCTGCTGGGGAGGGCAAGGAACACAGAAAGCAGTAGACCAACTTAGTCACAAAATCTGCCCGGCCCTGCCCTGCCCTCTGACTGGGACCAGCACAGCATCCAAAAGAAAGTATAGCTCTGGAGGCTGGGATAAAGGTATTCATTGGATAATTATTTTTGGTTTGGGTTTTAAAGATCAGGCAATGCTCTAAACCAATTTGGTTCGTAGCCTTGCTAATCTTAGCTTAGTTTTTAACACTTTCTCAGCTAATGCTATTGTATCTACTAATAAATTCCTTCCTTTACTGCTAACTGAGCAGGCAGATACTTTGAAAGTCCCCTTTGCGTGTGAAATTGTCAATGTCACTGCCTGCAGTTTCACAGAGGAGCCTCCAAGCTGTTAATCTTCCGAAATGATGAAATGTCTTAGCAGCTCGTGTCCTGATAACTTTTGTAAGAACAACTGCAGCAGTTCAAAAAACTATGACCAATGTCTTGGCAATAGGTGCTACAAGATTTTTAGAAAGCAGTGGCTGAGACAAACTGCTGCCAGCTGTGAACATCTGGTTTCCTGTATATCTGCTGCCCCCACAACATATCCACAGGCTCTTGCTGTGTAACAGGATGGTCCTCCACAGTGTGAGCGCAGCAGAAGGTGCTGTTTGGTAGAGATAGAGCCTTTCTTTAATTGCAAATGGCTGAAGGCAGGAGTGGAACAAGTGTGTCCTGAGGATGGATTTGCTGTTGATGAACCTTGTGCTGTTTGTGTCCTGGCTCTCTGGCACTGTGATGGAAACCCTGGAGGCTGGGAGATTGGCTGGCCAACAGCTGTGCCCCAGGCTCTTACAGCCATGAGCAGCAGTGACCTGAAATTCATAATCAGTGATAATGTGTTGAAAGATCTGGTCCAGCACAAATCATGTCTGTGTGGTTGTAGCAATTCTAGGACAGTAAATTTACATCCTGTCAATGTGCCAGTGTTGTAGAGTTCCTAGCTGGCAACAGTGTCTGCCCTGAAACAGCCATATGTTGTTTAGCACAGTTAAACCGAAAGAAAAATATGAATTAGATCAGACTTAAGAAAAATATGAATTAGATCAGACTTAGAGAGGTTATTACTTCTCTGTGTTTGCAGAAGGACCGCCAAGAGTTGCTGAATCAAGGTTCACTCTTTCTCTCTGAATTATAGACAGTTACTGTAAAGCCTGATGATGTGTATGCCATGAACCCACCTAAGTTTGACAGAGTTGAGGATGTGGCCATGTTGACCCACCTGCATGAACCTTCTGTCCTCTATAACCTCAAGGACCGCTACAGCTCCTGGATGATCTATGTAAGCTCCCTCTTCTGGCCAAGGAGAAAATACATTTGCTGGAGCTGGACTTCAGTGATGTTTCTATTTTTTTCCTGCAGACCTACTCGGGTCTCTTCTGCGTCACCATCAACCCCTACAAGTGGCTGCCCGTGTACAACCCGGAGGTGGTGTTGGCCTACCGAGGCAAGAAGCGCCAGGAGGCCCCTCCACACATCTTCTCCATCTCTGACAATGCCTATCAGTTCATGCTGACTGGTGAGCTTTTCTATTTTGACCAGACTCAGAGTAAAGAACTATGTCAGAACCACTGCTTCTGCCAAGTGCCATTCCACACTGCCATGGGCTCAGTCACCTTTGCCATCTCTTGCAGGGTGCTTGTTCTGTGAAATATTGCAGATTATCTGCTTGCTCTTTATTATCAACCCTAAGTGATGCAAAACCAGCTCCAGACAGTTTTCCCCATCTCCTGAAGTATTTTCTTTATTTTTGAAGCACTGTGCTGTTGTGCTGAACATTATCTGCATTTTGGGTCTAAGTACTAAGCTAAGTACCACAATAGGGACCTCTGAAAGGGGCAGTTGCACTTGAACAGGACACACTATCTGAGAAGTCCCTGGGGTTCAAGCAACAGCAGATAGATTCAGAACAGAGCTGGTAGAAATATTTTCACAAAAATACATGGTTTTAGTTTGAATAAAGTCCTGCCCCATATTCAATAGTAATAAAAGTAAAGAATGGTAAAGACAGAAGCAAAAACAAGTGCAGGATGGAGCAAAGGAAGAGGAGCGAAGACGAAACATGGAGTATAAGGAGGGAAAGAGAGGAGGAGAGAAGACCCTGCACCTTTTCAGTTTTGCCTGCAGAGATTTTGTTTCATTCCCTCTGATGGACACCAGGTCACAGTTACCTGAGAACCAGCACTTTCCCTGCAGCTTCTCTAACTGCAGGTTTTTTTTCTTTTGACAGATCGTGAAAACCAGTCTATCCTGATCACGTAAGTGCATCTGTCACTTTGGACTTTGTATCCAACAAAAGGTGGGCAGATTATTCTTCGCTCTGTGCTTTCTTTCGACAGTGGAGAATCCGGTGCCGGGAAGACGGTGAACACGAAGTGTGTCATCCAGTACTATGCAACAATTGCAGCCAGCGGGGACCCAGCCACGAAGAAAGAGTCTGGGATAAAGGTGTGAGGAGGAAGGGCTTGATGAGGGGCAGTTCAGGATGTTATCGACTTGTGGCTGTGGACAGCACTGGTGACAAACACTTACCTCAAAATATCTTTTATTAGCTTCAGCTGCTCTCTCAAAAGGCAGTAGGACCAGGGGCTGATAAGCAGTTAGGACCACAACAAATACAAGCCACCAGAGCTGCCACTGACACTGCCCAGGTGTAGCTTTACCTGGACTGAAACCAGCTGTGCAGGATTGGTGCCCAGGAAGAATCAGAGGCTCCAGTTTCTTCACATGGATCAATCTTTGGCTGAGACCTGAGAGCTCTAACCATAGGAGAAATTCTGAATAAGAGGAAAACAAGTTATTTTTTGTTTACCCCCAGTGCTGTTTTTTGGCACTGGAGTTGAGGAAGTGCTGCAGTAGCACTGTACAGCTGACATGAAGGGCATGTGGCTGCACATGCAATCATGGCATAGAGTCACTTCTTCCTGCCACGTAGCTCATGGTGTTTTTCAATAATTATTAAATTATTCCTGCAGGGTACGCTCAAGGAACAAATCCTCAGCACCAACCCACTGCTAGAGGCCTTTGGGAATGCTAAGACTGTGAGGAATGACAACTCCTCACGCTTTGTGAGTCATCTTGTGTCTATCTCTTTGCCCTCCTGTGTTTCTAATGATCTTTGCCTGTTTGTTAGTTGCAACTATGAGCCTCTGGGCTGGGAAAAATGTTCTTGCTGACCAATTTCTTGGTTGTTTATGAGATGCTGGTGTGTGTGCAGGTGTTTCATGCTTACAGCTGCATGGGCTGCAGCAAAGTCTTCCCCTTTATTTAGCTTTGAATAGCTAAGCTAATTCAGACTGATTTGGTGATGCTGTCACTGAGATTCAAGAGGGAACATCACTCAGAGGTTGCTGCACTGACCAACACCTTTTGTCTTGCCAGGGTAAATTCATTCGTATCCATTTTGGAACCTCTGGAAAACTGGCCTCCGGTGACATTGAGACCTGTGAGTAACTGAGGGGGGCTGACAGCTTTGCTACAAAGTAAAGAATCTGAAAAATGTTTATATGCATACATGTTACAGACTTGCTGGAAAAGTCAAGAGTCACTTTCCAGGTGAAAGCTGAGAGAAGCTACCATATCTTCTACCAGATCCTCTCCAACAAGAAGCCTGAACTGCTTGGTAAGGACAGCCATCACCTGGTGACATTGAGTAAAGTCAGTGTGGGAAGCATTTCCCCCAATGTGCTAGCTCAGTGACAGAGGGTCCAGTGGCACCAAAGGCACAGAGCCCTGTGTCACACACCCCCAGGTGCCCCTTTGGCAGTGCCTCAGTCTGTGCACAGCAGGGAGGCTTTGATCATGTGCTGTGCTCAGCATTGCAGCGTTGGCCCTGCCTGGGTTCCCCAAGCTGTACTTGTGTCTCTGCATAACAGGGTCACACTAGAGGTTGCTCTACTTCCTATTTATCCTCCCTGGGTAAGTTCTAATACAAACTGTGTACAGGTGAGGTGCAGGGGTGGCCAAGGTACTCTGCATTGCACCTTGCTGTTCTTAATTATGTGAAAATTCCAGCTTAGATGGGCCAGATTCTGTGAATAATTTTCAACAGAAAGGTAAGCAATTCTGGGTGCAAGATGGCCAGGTACCCCAATCTACAAACTATTTATCTGAACTCTTCATCATATGGGCAAAAGTTATTTTCTGTGTAGCCCCTCTGACCTTTTCCCCCTTCCCACTGCTACAGCATTCCCTACCCATGCCCCACATCTGTCCCTTTTGCCACACACAAGCTACTGCACTCATCCTCTGCCCATCGCTCCCAGCTATCCACAGAACATTTCCCGAGGTAGGGCTCCTGCTCCCATCCTCCCACTCTGTAGCTCCCGACCATTTACCACCTTACTTTTCCCAGGCAGATTGTCATGTGCCAGGGACTTCACATCTGTACAAAGACAGAGACATTTACCCTCAGTGTGCAGAGGGCTTCTTCTTCTGCACACAGCCCCACTGCACAGATACACACCTGCCCCTCTCCTCTTACTCTGCCATAGGATTCAGGACTGAAAATGACTTGGGAATCTTGGCCTCAGTTAGATGGAAATGAACACACACATGTATATTACTCATCTGCATCAGCACACAGTCCCAGTGGGTGCAAGTGAATTCAGGATGGATTAGTGTGTGTCATGTACAAGGATAAGCACATATGAGCCTTATCTGAATGCATCTTTCTTAAAAGCTGTTTTTGTGAATGGCCCTTGTTCTGTGTCTGCTAGTGCTCAGTGCTCAGCTCCCAGCTGACAACATACTAAACTGGAAGGACTGCTCATCCATTGGAAGGCAGATGAATGGCTTTACTCTGTTTTTCTTGTCTCTTAATAGAAAACCAAGAATTTGGGATGCAGAAGGAAGGAGAGCCTGTGAAACTTTGCTGACCCATTGTTCCATCTTCCCTGCCAGGCTCTGGCTCTCATTCCTGTGTTTGCCTTTCAGAGATGCTCCTTGTCACAGCCAACCCGTATGACTATCCCCTCATCAGCCAAGGGCAGATCTCTGTGGCCAGCATTGATGACCAGGAGGAGCTTATTGCCACAGATGTGAGCACAGTTAGCAAGGAGAGACAGTCTTACTTTTACTCTCACCACTGTTATAACCAGCTGATCTTTCTGGTGTGCAGGCAGCCATTGACACTTTGGGCTTCAGCCCTGATGAGAGAATGGGAATTTACAAGTTGGTGGGTGTGATCCTGCACTATGGAAACATGAAGTTCAAGCAGAAACCATGTGAGGAGCAGGCAGAGCCTGATGGCACAGAAGGTAATATATTCATGGCTAGGAGAGAAATATTTATGACTGTTTCCATACCATTTTTTGCTAGAAATGGAAGGAGGCTTCCAGCAGAGATACAGTAGTTCCTTGATGAACATAAAAAGGAGGTTTGACTTTCAACTTACCACATCCAGTAGGGGCATTTTCTGCATCCACTTTATACCTGATGACTCTGTGACCCTATGCCTGGGGCACATTACTGTAGTGTTCTTGTGTTTCTGCTTATACATCCAGACTTGTTCTGGTTGGGTAACATTGTGGAGAAGTGGCTTGAAGGGAAAAATGCTCTGTTGTCCCATCACCAGTGCACTCATGGGTTTTACCACACCTGTTGGAGCTGCTGGAGCCACTCCATCATGAGGACCAGACCTACAAGGCTGTTCAGAAAAGTGAATGAGAACATTAGTCAAGATTTGTGGATAGGGTAAAGCCAATCAGGTTGTTGGTTTCAGAGTGAGCTCTGTCTAGTTCCAACTCCCTCTGTATGTCTAAGATAAGAATAAAGTATTTCAAGTTATTTTGTTTTCCAGAGGCTGACAAAGCAGCATATCTGATGGGCCTAAACTCAGCAGACTTGCTGAAAGCTTTTTGCTGTCCTCGGGTGAAAGTGGGAAATGAATATGTCATGAAGGGCCAAACAGTGGATCAGGTGAGTGTCAAGGAGCAGCAGGGACTGTCCTAAGGTACAGGAATGGGTGGAGGTCACAGCTGAGAATGGTCAGGACCATTAAAACCTGTTAGTACACTGTGTGAGGTGTGTATGTGGGCATGGTGAGAGGGTGTGTTAGTCTGGGGATGCACTAGCAGTGCCCTGACACAGGAGTGTGAATTATCTCCCCGCAGGTGCAGCAGGCAGTGAATGCCATTGCCAAGTCTGTCTATGAAAAACTCTTCCTGTGGATGGTGATGCGCATCAACCAACAGCTGGATACAAAGCTGCCAAGACAGCACTTTATTGGGGTCTTAGACATTGCTGGCTTTGAGATTTTTGAGGTTTGATTTTACATAGTACTCTCAGACTTCTGCCTGTCTCTAAATGCTTTCTTCTTTTTATTTGACTTCTCTGACCTTTCCTACTCCTCAGCCCAGTACAGTCCTCAAGAATAGGGCAAATGTCTGAAGCTCTGAAGCTTCTTCTTTGTAGATCCATCACCCACTTTGTAAGAGAAGAGACACGGCAGAAGCATAGCCATGAAGCTGCTGTCTCTCTCCCCACAGAATCTGTATTTAGTGACATTAGGGCCACCCAAAACATGGCCAATGCAGGCTGCAGCAACCATGTGCTGCACTGCACAACTTTTCTGTAAGCCTGTACACCCATGGTATATTCTTTCTGCTCTTATCAAAACCCTCCTGGGATAGTCTGGCTGACCTTGCCATGACATCTCTGTGAAATAAATTGGTTGCAGGCAGTTTAACACTATTAACACACTCAAATATTAGTTCAACAGCTTTGAGCAGCTGTGCATCAACTTCACCAACGAGAAACTGCAACAGTTCTTCAACCACCACATGTTCATGCTGGAGCAGGAAGAGTACAAGAAGGAGGGGATTGAATGGGAGTTCATTGACTTTGGCATGGACCTGGCTGCCTGCATTGAGCTTATAGAAAAAGTGAGTTTCTTAAGCATCTTGTCCAATCACACACATTGGATCTGTAAGGGGTTCTTGAGGGTGTTTGCACTGAGTGCCTTCAATACAATCTCTCTGAGAAGTTTGCAGGTCTTTTCACCTCATCTGTTCCTTTAAACATTACGCTTCTGATTAATTATCCACTGACTGGGAATGTATTCTGTCTTCTAAAAAGACCCCTTCCCTTCCCTTCCCTTCCCTTCCCTTCCCTTCCCTTCCCTTCCCTTCTTCCTCATTATAAATTGTCGTTTTTCATTGTCATCTTTATCCCAGTCTGTCTCTGCATATTGGCTGCTCCTCAGGCTTTTCTCTCAGTTAAATCCAAATGCCAAAGCCTCACATCTGATTGCTTTTTGTTCCTTCTGAGTAGTCACTAGTGTATTCTAAGAACTTGCTGTACAGTCTTTGCCAGCTTCTTTTGTTTTCCACACACCGTCTGGGTACTTCAAAACTGTTTGTGAAAATCTTATGAGTTCTTTTGAATATCTTGCCAGCTGTTCACAAAAAGTCTTGCTTACCTGCTCCTCCCAGGCTAATTCTCTATAAAATACCGCCAGTAGTTCAATTTTAGGATGTCTTTAATTCTGTATTATTATAGCTTTAATTCATCTTATTTGAAAACACCATTTTTCTATTCAGCCCATGGGCATCTTGTCGATCCTGGAAGAGGAGTGCATGTTCCCCAAGGCAACTGACACCTCTTTCAAGAACAAGCTCTATGACCAGCACCTGGGCAAGTCCAGCAGCTTCCAGAAGCCCAAACCTGGCAAAGGCAAGGCCGAGGCCCACTTCTCCCTGCTGCACTATGCTGGAACAGTGGACTACAACATCTCTGGCTGGCTGGAGAAGAACAAGGACCCTCTGAATGAAACTGTCATTGGGCTGTACCAGAAATCATCTATGAAAGTTTTATACCATCTTTATGCCAGCTTTGCTTCCATAGATGAAGGTAAGCTCAGAAGATTATGTTTCCTGTTTGGTGTTTCATATTGTACCTCTCTCCTGACATGGATTAGTTTTGAGTCAGTGCTTGTGTGGTGTGTATTAGATGCACAATTATAACACTGTCAAAGGGATCTGCAGCTGTTCCTCAGTTGGACTGTAACTTCATTTTCCAGCTGAAGGTGGTGGAAAGAAGAAAGGAACCAAGAAAAAGGGCTCTTCCTTCCAAACTGTCTCTGTACTCTTTCGGGTAAGTGTCTTCTCTGGCAGAGACTGCTGAGAGGACACCTCACTGCCACCTCACTGAGGGTACTGCTGTCACACCTGATTGCACAGGTCCACTAGCCCCAGTCTCTCTGTTGTCACTCTGTGGCAAGTTACCTTTGGCATCTGGTAAAGGTTAATTTGAGTTCTCTTTTGGTGATGAGGTCCAGTGGGATGATGGCGAAGAAGGGAAGTTGTGTGCTTTGTCAAGTTGCATGGTAAGCTGCCTTGACTTTGACCTTTGGTGCTAACAGCATCCTTCCCTTTTCTGCTGTCACCACCTTCTACCTGCTCGTGGCCCTCTGAGTCCAGGGTGTTGTGTGACAGCCAGTACCTTGCAGGCAGTGTGGGCAACACAAATTACTTGTTGCAGCCCTGATTCTGCCGTGATGCTTCTATACCTGAGGCCAGGAATAGGTTCGTCCCTTCCTGGCAGGTTGAGGAGTGCAGCATCCCCTGCCTATGATGTGGGCCATACTTGGAGTATGTCATTATTGCATGAGATGATTAAAGAATTGCTGTGCTAGGAAAAACAACCCTTCAGAGCAGGTGACTTATGATGTCATAGGCAAACATTGATTTTGTAGCTCAATTACCTTTAAAAATATATGTAACTAATATATCTAAGTAAGAAAAGCAACAAATTAATCCATTTATTTGTTTGATCAAAAGTTCTTTTGGTCAAGACAGATCCTATATATATGGTATCCCAGAACATTGTTCATTCTTTTCCATCCTGGTCCTGTGTAAGTTAATTTATGATCAGCCTTGGACCACTAAAGGACATATTTTAATTTTAAGACAGGAGGGAATTTCTTCAATTATAGCCATTTGCTTTGCTGATGCCTACACAAGATTGTAGAATATTCACTAGAATAGTAAGGGAAAAGTTTTGAATTTTTATTTTTCATCAGAGTCAAATCATGTTGAACACTGAGGTAGTAGAGAGATTAGAAATTATCTCTGTTTTACAGGAAAATCTAAATAAGCTGATGTCCAACTTGCGAAGAACTCATCCTCACTTTGTGCGTTGCATTATTCCCAATGAAACAAAGACCCCAGGTAATACATAAACATAGATTAGAAAGGGGCAGAAAGACCAATCGACCAATGCTAGAACAATCAGTGTCCTCATGGTGCTCTGTCATAGGCCTGATGGATCACAAGCTTGTTCTGCACCAGCTGCGGTGTAACGGTGTTCTGGAAGGCATTCGGATCTGCAGGAAAGGATTTCCTAACAAGATGTCATATGGGGATTTCAAACAAAGGTCTGTAATAACATTCTTGTGTTTGCACTGAGTCCAGTTCATTTGAAGGAAGACTCTTGCTAAACCAGTCCATGATACAGTTGTTAGGAAAAGACTATTTTCGTATTTAACAATCATGGAAAGCAGAAGACATATCTAATAGCATGGTCTGTGTGGGCAGTGTCCACCCAAATGTCTTCCTCAATACTGTATGCCAAAACCTATTTTTAGTTAATTCCTGTTCATCTGTATGTTTGGGTGTTCTTTGCTTTAATTCTCAAATTTGACACAAGCATGTTTCAGCAAAAATATGGTGGTCTATGCACATCCTGTATTTAACTACTATCTAGTAGAGGCTTGAAGAATGTGGTTTAAATAATTCTAGTTAGAATGGTTTCACTGAGAGGAAATTGTGTCAAGCTACCACAACCCAATACCACTTTTTGATGAAATGCCAAGTTTGACTGGCAAATAGAACTGCTGCAACACAAGGGACTTCAACAGGACATCCAGGTTAGTTCCACATGGCCCTCTCATTTTGTACTGGATTAACATTTCTACATATTAATATTTCTACAGCATTAGCACATTAATTTGTAGAGAAAAACCCAACAACCAAAAAATCTTAACTTGGGAACTACTGTGCAAGTAAGACAGTAATAAAGGGTTGCTAAATTCAGGACAACCCAGCTGGGGTCATCTGCTCATTGTGTTAGAACAAAGCAAATATTGGGTCAGATCGCTAAGAACAAAGAAATCACTCCCCCCTTACAGCTCTGTGCAGGGTGTGCTGGAGAGCAGGACACTGAGAAGGGCTGAAATGGTATTTTGGGCATTAACTGAAGACAATGGCCCAGGAGGTGATGTGGGAGGGTAGATTTGTGTATGGATGCTGAAAAGAATAAGGGTGGAATCATCCCTCAATATAGGATTAGGAAGTCCATTGCTGGATACTATGTCTAATTCTGGGTTACACACTTTGGGAGGAATGTGAGAAGCTGGATGTGGTTCAAAAGAAAGCTGCAGGATAATTGTGAACTCAGGTACAGGGAGACATTTAAATCAAACTATGTTGCTGAGGCCCTGGCACAGGTTGCCCAGAGAATCTGTGGCCACCCCATCCCTGCAAGTGCCCAAGGCCAGGTTGAATGGGGCTTGGAGCAACCTGGGATAGTGAAAGGTGTCCCTGCCCATGGCAAGGGAGTGGAACTGGATGATCCTTAGGGTCCCTTCCAACCCAAACTGTGATCCAGTGATTCTATTTAACTCAGGAAATTGAGTGTTAACAGATTATTTGCTTGTGGTATAGAGAACCCACAAATGTAAAGATTTCTGAATATGCAGGAAGTTGTCTTCTAAAAGACAAACTTAAAGCAAGATCCTTAGGGTGGACCCTGAAAAAGGATGTTGTCAAGGTAGAAGTGAAGTATACCCTTCTCACTGTGATGATGAATAGTTTACCTGGGACACTCTCAAGGTCTGAAGTTTTCAAATAAGCTTGGATTGTTTTTTCTTTTTTTTTTTTAATACATAGTAGGTTAATAACAAGAGGGCTGGATGAACAAGGCTCTGAGAGAACTCTGTGCATGGGTTACACGGGAGTCAGATTAATTGCAGCAGTTCCCCTACTCTTAAAATCCATTCATTTTTTGAGTTCACAGCTAATGCAGTGAACTGGACCCCTAGATTAGTGATAATGACTGTGATAAGATAAGCAGAGTCTCTCAGGTTCAGTGAACAGACTGTCAATGTCTTCATTCTCAGTGAGGGCTGTAACACATCCTTGGAACCTACTGAACTGACCTGCTGCTATTTGCTTCTATTTGCTGCTTTCCTTACTGCTTTGCTATTTGAGGCTGGAGCTGTGAGTCAGACTCAGCCTTCCTCTGTATCTTTAAACTGACAGCTGTTCTTGTGGCATCCTGTGCACTAAAATGATACTGATGAGTAAGCTTTTTTCCTTTACTTTGTCAGATACCACCTTCTGAATGCCAGTGTCATTCTAGAAGGAAATTTTATTGATAGCAAGAAGGCATGTGAAAAGTTGCTGTCTTCCATTGATATAGATCATGATCAGTACAAATTTGGACACACTAAGGTAAGTGTTTATTTTTTCCACCTGATAAAAAATTATTAATAGCATTAAAATGTAAGCCCAGCAATGAATGATGTCTGTTCTTTGGCTGCAGGTGTTCTTCAAGGCTGGTTTGCTGGGTGTTCTGGAAGAGATGCGAGATGATTGCTTAGGACAGTTGATCACACGGACCCAGGCTTTTTGCAGGGGATACCTCAGGAGACTGGAGTTGAAAACAATGTTCGAGCAAAGGTGTGTGTCTTCTGTGAGGTCTGGTTGCTCAAAGGTGGGCTTTATTCACAGTACCAATGGATCACTTTGGTTTCAGGGAGTCTATCTTCTGCATCCAGTACAACATCCGTGCATTCATGAAGGTCAAGCAGTGGTCCTGGATGAAGCTGTACTTCAAGTTAAAACCCCTCTTAAAAAGTGTGGAAACTGAGAAAGAAATGACCATGATGAAGGAAGAGTTTGAGAGAAGAAAAGAAGAACTGGCGAACTCGGAAACCACAAGGAAAGAACTGGAATCAAAAATGGTGACTCTGGTACAAGAGAAAAAGTACTTACAGCTGCAAGTACAAACTGTATGTAATTTTAATAATTTTTGTCTCTTCAGATTACATTGGTTTTGTCTGAGTGTTCAGAAAAGGACTGAAAGGAAATGCTGTTATTTCATGTTCCAGCCAGTAGGTGATTTCTGCAAGTGTCAGTGCCAATGTGTGACAGTGAAATACATTTCTGTTTTCTGTAAAAGGAAAATGAAAATTTGGCTGATGCTGAAGAAAGATGTGACCAGCTGATCAAACTAAAATTCCAGCTGGAAGCAAGAATAAAGGAGGTAATGGAAAAGCTGGAGGATGAAGAGAAGATGAATGCTGATCTGGCAGCCAGAAAGAGGAAACTGGAGGATGAATGCTCTGAGTTGAAGAGAGATATTGATGACCTTGAGTTAACATTGGTCAAGGCTGAAAAGGAAAAACATGCCACTGAAAACAAGGTACTTTTTATTTGGCAATGTTTAGTAGCAGTTGCTCTGCCTATGTATATGTTATAAAGGTGCAGTCAACTTGAACACTTACACGGTGCCATATAAAGAGATCTATGGGCCTGGTGTTGACTTTGGTAACCTCTATTGTGCAGGAAAAACAACCCATAAGCATACAAAAATGCATTAAAATTAAAGTTCAGCATTGTTTTGTGACTTCTGAAGGGTTGATATATAAGCAGAGACATTGTGTAGTTTGACCGCACCATAAAAGTAATTAAGCCTCTGGAAGTCTAACAACAAGTTCATTGCCTGTGTTCATTGCCTATGTGAGGGCCAAAATTAGTGACCTTTAAGTATTTTGCCTTACAATAGGTGAAAAATCTGACTGAAGTAGTGACAGGTTTGGATGAGACTGTTGCGAAGTTAGTCAAGGAGAAGAAGGCCCTGCAAGAAGCCCAGCAACTGGCACTGGATGACTTGCAAATAGAGGAGAACAAAGTTAATATCCTCACCAAAGCTAGGATCAAGCTGGAGCAGCAAATGAACCATGTGAGCATGTTCAAAACAAGGAGAATGAGCAGATTCTTCAGTTGTTCCATCAGTCATGTTTATATTGTTTATGTTGCAGGTTGAAGAATTTTTAGAACTGGAAAGCAAAGCATGTATGGACCTTGAACGAGCCAAGAGAAAGCTTGAAGAAGACTTGAAACTTGCACAGGAAACCATAGTGGATCTGGAGAATGATAAACAACATTTAGATGAAAAATTAAGGAAGTATGAGAAAAAAAATTAGTGAAAAGTTTATTACTTGTCTTTAATTGGACTTATTTTCTTTTTGTTAAAAGAGCATTTCCTTTACAGGAAAGACTTTGATTTTAACCAGATGCAAAATAAAATTGTGGAACAGCAGAATTCAGGTACTCAATTGCAGAAGAAGATCAGAGAATTGCAGGCAAGAGACTTATGTAACTACTTCGTCATTACTGTTTGCTTGTTTTAGATTGTACTGAATAATGAATGTCCATGGTTTGGCATTGGCTCCATTGTACATATGGGAAGCTTCCAGCAGCTGCTCATAGAAACCACCCCTGTATCACCCACTACCAAAACCTGGCCACACAAACCAGATACAACAAGAGAAAGCTGTGATCTAAAGTTAGAATGAGTTGATCCATAAGTCCTTTCCTGTCAGTAAGTCTTTACCTACAGTGCCAAAACAGTCAAATTCAAAGGGTTTGTTTTGCACATAATCTTCAAAACAAGGTGCTTGGTGTTCTACTGTGACAAATATGCATTAACCTAAACACTGAATTACTTGTTCTCTATTTGATTCCGGCTGTGCTATTCCCTTGTTACATAGGCCCATGCTGCAGAGCTGGAACAGGAGACTATGAGTGAGAAAGCAACACGAGCAAAAGCAGAGAAGCGTTGTGGTGAATTGGCTCGTGAGCTTGAGAAAATCAGTGGAAGTCTTGAAGAGGCTGGAGGAGCCACCACTTCTCAAACAGAGCTCAACAAGAAGCGCGAGGCAGAATTCCAGAAGATGCGCCGTGACCTCGAAGAGGCCACGCTGCAGCATGAAGCCACGGCTGCTGCGCTGCGGAAGAAGCACGCGGACAGCACAGCTGAGCTGGGGGAGCAGATCGACAACCTGCAACGCGTGAAGCAGAAGCTGGAGAAGGAGAAGAGTGAGCTGAAGATGGAGATTGATGACTTGGCCAGTCATACAGAGACCATTACTAAGTCCAAGGTGTTTCTTTACAAGTTAAATACTTGAATTATCAGTATTTCTATCTGGTGGGAACTTTACAAACACACCTACAAAGATTCCACTTTCTTATTCTCTTTCAGGCTAATCTGGAGAAAAGGTGCTACACCCTGGAAGATGAGATGAGTAAAATGAAAGCCAAACTTGAGGAGCACCAGAGGAATGTGAATGAGATGGTGATAGAAAAAGCCCAGCTCCAGACAGAGTCCGGTAGGAAGGCACAAAGATGTTCTGAGAGAATATTTTTTCCTTTCAGTCACAAAGAGATTCTTTAATGTGTACCATAAGTGAGACCTAATTGTTCATTGGTACAGACCCAGGTAACATTAGAAATAAATGAAAAGAAATGAGTTCGCGAGTGACACTTTGAAGTTCATGTGTCAGTTGCAAGCATAATTTGCGTAGGTAAACCATTCCCAGAAAGATGTGACAGAACTCAATGAATCCATGCAGAGGAACTGCGAGTTTGGGACAGTCCAAAATTATTTGAGCAACCTGTTAGAGCTGCCCTTTCTCCTCCAGAAGTGCACATGTGTGTACAGTATCTGTATGTGTTCCCCACCAGAAGTTTGTTGCTGCTCCCATGCAGATCCCTTGAAACTGTGTGAGTGACGAGTGTGAACACTCCTTGGTCTGGGTGACTGCAGGGTCAGACATCTTAAATCCCATCTGATGAAAACAGGAGCCCAAGGATCTTCCTGACTGGCCCCTCACTGTGGTCCTCTGCTGCTGAGCCAAGAACTGGGGTTGGCCTTCAGGTGCTGCTCCTACTAGGGAGAGATGGGTGAGGGAGCCATGAAGAAACACACGATTATGCTGTGGTCAGAGTTGTCTGGCACTAATGATAACAGCTCAAGGCTAATAACTGTAAAAAACTCAAGAAAAGATGTTCCAATAAATACAAGTTGTGATCTGTGTCTTCCCCATCTCCTTCCCTTCTCAAGGAAACAGGAATTTGCAACTCTTTTAGATGGAGAACATCATGTGGTAACACATAGACCGTAAGCAGATTCTTCCTTATTTTCTTCTGAGTGATCTCTTGGAAGCAGTCATGCTTGCAAGATGCTTCTATGATTATCTGACCAGTTTGTTGTAAGGTCATTGAGCATAGTGCTCAAGGGGAATCTTAGAATGAAATTGAAAACTTCAGAAAAAATGTAAAATGGCTTAGGAAAAATCTGAAAAAGACAATACTGGAGGGCTACAAGAATTCCCAAGGATTCTAGAGATGATGGCATGAGCTTTAGGCACCTCTCCAAGAAAGGAAAAAGGTACACTTCAGCCCACAGGACACAGAGTGATATGGAATACATGTTTTCTAGTTACTGTAAATTTTATGAAATGGAACTTTAGGGTTTCTCTCTTTCATCACAGGACCAATTATGGGAAACTGCTAAAGGATTTTGTGTCAGTTCAGTCACTGTGACAGTATAAAATCCTACTGCTTCCAAATGAAAATTTGGCTTGAAAAGAAACAATTGAGCAAATTTTCTAAAGCATTTGTCTTCAGGGGACAAAAATACCGTCTAGTGGATCAGAACTTTAATAACGGATATAATTAGAATTAGGAAATCAGGTGAATTTAGGCAAAGAATGAAAAACAACAAAAGCATTTTGAAGGACTAAAATGTATTGTGCCATGGTTCACCCCAGAGCAAGAGAGACCTCCAAAGAGACCTGGTCCTAGAAAATGTAAAACTAAAATTAGATAGTTGCAAAAACGAGATTGGGATACAAAAATGAAAAGTTTTCACAGCAGGTGAATAGAGCAAGGAGAAGCCAAGTAAACAGTGATAACAGTTTAGCAGAATTGATTAAACCTGTGCAAAGAGGTAGACAGTATTAGTTTAGAAGAAAATACGGCAAAATGGAATGGGAAGAAAACATGGAGAAAAACTAGAAGGAGTGATACAACTTGAAGAGAAACATCTAGACCTAGAGACAGCATTGCCAACTTCCCTGATATTATTTTTAAAAAGTTTGTCAGAACAGAAGAAATTTAGAGGGGATAACAATCAAGAAAGGAAAGGTTGAAACTGTAGAGAAACTAAGTGCTATGCAGCAGTTTAAGTTGAGAGAATTTTGGCTTAAGCGTGTTAATACTGAAGACTGACCAGTAAAACTCATGATTAAAACAGAATAGGAGCAATGTTGAAGGAGACAGAAATAGGTAAGTGTTGGAGGAGACTTTTAGCTGTCTCATGATTTCATTATTAAATGCTGCATTAGTCTCTGAATAAAAGTGATGTGGTAAAAATACATGTACAATGAGAAGAGTAAAATAAGAATGGTAGAAGTATATACATAAAGGGAGCAACTGATAAGATAAACAGTGCTTGTGATTCCACTTACGTGTTATTATTATAATATATGAATGTTTCAGGATTCTTCATCTGACAATACTGAGAACTTGTCCTCTCTTGTCACAGGTGAACTAAGCTGCCAACTCAAAGAGAAAGAAACTGAAAGGCTGCAGCTGTCCAGAAGCAAGCAGGCACTTACACAGCAAATGGAAGAACTCAAGAGGCAACTGGAGGAAGAGATCAAGGTAGTCTGAACTACTGAGCACCTGCTAAGGCTTCAAAATGTATCAGGGTCTCAGTTCATTTAAAAAATACTTTTGGAAGTTTGTAAGTATTGCCTACAGGCTAAGACAGTAAAACTACTCCTGGGCAGGATGTGTACAGTGAGCACTGTGTACAGTAAGTTCTTTGCTAAGGATGACTCTGGCATGCTAGAAGTGATTTAACTTTTGGTGAATTTTTTCATGTTTTTAAATTTTAAAGCCATGATCTATGTGATTTCTTCAGCTTCTGTAGCTATGGCGAAGAAAAGTCACAGCATAAGCCAAGGTGAAAGCATCACTCTTGGTCTTTTCTAGTGGTAGAGTTGAGAAAAGTTGGTGACAGGTAAAGGCAGTTGCCTGAACATTTATACATTGCTGGCCCTTTGTCTTCTGCCCAAGCTGCAGTGACCATATTTCAGTTGTGCAAGGTCATGAGGTCGCATGCTGGTCACAGCTAACAGAAATGATGCCTAAAGATTTTTGCTTTTTATATATTTTTCATATATTTGTTGTTTTGTAGACTGTTAATACATAGTTATAGCATCTAGTACTTTTCCTAGCCTTTTCTCTCACATTTTAGAATAATAAACTAACTGTTCTAACACATTCCTAAAATTCTGTTTAGTCTTATTCTCAAGAAGAGAACCTCTAACAAGAATATTTTCTTTTGCAACGGAACTTAGAAGCCATAACAAGGAATAGGGCAAAGATGCCCCTGGAACAATTCCAAGGGGCTGACCAAAGGGGAAATTGCTGGGGCAACTAAACTATTGGGTGTATCTGCTAGATATGCTAATTAATTAACCTTATAAAAATTGTACAAATCTGATTCCATGCATTCACAGAGCCATATTTCTGCACCTGAAAGCTTTCATTAAAGAATTGCTTTTTTGTCTTACCACTTTAACACTGTTGCAAGGTTTTTTTCCTTTGTTATTAGGAACAGAAATACATGATATGCATACTTTTTAGGCCAAGAACGCCCTGGCCCACGCCCTGCAGTCCGCTCGCCATGACTGTGACTTGCTCCGGGAACAATATGAGGAGGAGCAGGAAGCCAAGGGGGAGCTGCAGCGCGCCCTGTCCAAGGCCAACAGCGAAGTGGCCCAGTGGAGAACCAAATACGAGACGGACGCGATTCAGCGCACGGAGGAGCTCGAGGAGGCCAAGTATAGAATAGATGAGATGAGCTATCCAGATATATATTGTGCAGAACATAGACCCACTTTTAGTAGCCTGACCTAAATTATTTTTTGGGACTTTGCATATACTCTTAATTAAAATTACACACCTAATGTAAAGATTTTTTAAATAATATGCTTGTTTTCTTTATGTTCCTTAAGGAAAAAACTCTCTCAGCATCTCCAGGAAGCAGGACAGCAAGCAGAGACTGTGAATTCCAAGTGTGCCTCCTTGGAGAAGATGAAGTTGAAGTTGCAGGGGGAGGTGGAAGATCTGACACTGGACATAGAGAGAGCAAACACATCCGCAGCTGCCCTTGACAGGAAACAGCAGAACTTTGATAAGGTGATAAGTGAGCACAGTATCTTTCAAGTGTAAGCTTCCTAGAAGGCCAAACTAATACTCTGTACATCAGACAATGCTGAAGTTGAGGTGAATTTAACTAGAGCCGCTAGAGCATGGCAGTAGGAATTTGTCCTGGTTTCAGAGACTGCAGCATTTATTTAGTACAAAATATAGTCACAGATAAAATAACATTTTCAGTACCAGCAGGAAATGAAATGTAATAGCCTCTCCTATGAGGAAAGGCTGAGAGGATTGGAATTGTCCAGCCTGGAGAAGAGAAGCTTTGGAGTGACCTAATTGTGGCCTTCCAGTACCTGAAGGGAGCTACAAGAAAGATGGAGAGAGACTATTTACAAGGGTCTGCCGCAGCTAAATTCATGAGTCTTCTCGGAAGACTTCGGCAGCAGTCACGTGACCTGAGAGAAGCGATTTTAGCCTCTCCTGGTCTCCATCGGAGTCGTGGCTGCCCGGAGCTTCCGTGCAGTGTTTGCTCAGGTCCACGGCACTGTTAATTAATGCAGTAGAAACAAAGAGATTGAAGGGGTCTTTTCTGGGTATGTCCAGTGGATTTTATTGACTGAACAGCATCAGGGGGAACGGAAAAGGATGAGAAAAGCTGGCTGGGGCCGGCTGTTATACCAGGGAAGTGAGGGGAAGGGAGTCAGGAGAGAGCCAATGGCTGTGGAGGATTGGAATGACTGACAGGGGCATTGGCCAGTCACGTGCTGTCCGCACACAGTGGAACGACCAATGGGAGACGCCTTCTCAGGCAGGGACTGCCTCTGCAGGAGCAGGGAGCAGCCCTGTGGCTTCAGGCTGCCGCCTGGCGCGGGGCGTCATCGGCTGAGGGGAGAAGGGGCCTCCCCTGCTGGTCCGCCAGCCCCGGGACCAGCCCCTGTGCCATGCTGGCCCCCAAACTCGCGTGGGTCCCTCCCGGCACGCGGGCTGCCCTCGGCACGCAGGCTGGGGTGCCCAGAGGCATTGCAGCAAGGGCCTGAAAGTGATAGGGCAAGGGGGAATGGCTCCCCAATGACAGAGAGTAGGTTTAGATTGAATATTAAGAAGAAATTCTTCCCTATGAGGGTGGGGAGGCACTGGCACAGGTTGCCCAGAGAAGCTGTGGCTGCCCCATCCCTGGTAGTATCCAAAGCCAGCTTGGACGGGGCTTGGAGCACTTGGTCTAGTAGAAGGTGTCAGGGGAATTGGAACTGGGTGATCTTTGAGGTTCCTTCCAGCCCACAACATTCTGTGATTCTATGATGTCTTTCAGGTCGTGGCAGAATGGAAGCAGAAGCATGAAGGGAGCCAGCTGGAGTGGGAAGCTCTCTCTAAAGAATCACGCTTGCTGAACACAGAGCTTTTCAAAGTGAAAAATGCCTATAAGGAAACCTTACATCAGCTTGAAACAATCAAACGGGAGAACACCACTCTCCATCGTACGTGTTTGGCTCAGGTTTCCCATTAGCTTTCACAGACCAACCACAACAAGGTGTGCTCTACAAGGACGCTCATGTCTGCAGGAGAGTATCAAGTGACAATACTCTGTCCTTTCTGTGCTTTCCATCTTAATGGAGAATATCAATGTCTCACCAAAAGTTGTCAAGCAAGTTTGGAAAGTGATTAAGCTAATAAAACAAATGTCCTGGCTCTCTGCTGCAGAGCCATTGATGTGTCATTCCCAGGTAAAGATAGTGACCTCGGAAGGCTGGACAGCTTGCCAAAGTGAGTTTTACAGATGCAGTGAACATGACGACAGGACCTGTAGTTTTAGACCCTGATGGCCTGTCTGTAGATGTAACACATGCAGGGCTCTTCCAGGCTCTCTGTAAGGAGGGCTGTGAAACCACACCAGTGTCCTACTTATCCTGCACGAGTTGTTTGACTCTGTTTTTTTCTGTATGTACTTACAGACACATATACTATTGTGTACACATGTACATACATATTTATGTATGCAAAAGAGGTGCTGAACGAAGCAACAAGGTATAGAGTTCAACTCCTCTGATTGATGTCATTCTTCTCTCACAGAGGAAGTAGCTGATCTGACAGAGCAAATTACTGCAAATGGCAAAATTATCAAAGACCTTGAAAAAGCCAAAAAGCAAGCTGAAATAGAAAAAAATGGGCTGCGATTAGCTCTGAAGGAGGCAGAGGTGAGTTAGTTTAAATATTACTGGAAAAAGTAAAGAGCATCCTGAACAGCTTTCTGTTTCCTTTCCTGGCAGTAACTGTGTTCAAGGTTGGTTGCCACAAACTGCAGGAGTTTCTATGAAGTCACTGAGTAACATCAAAACAATCATGTTCTCTGAAATGATTACCTTCATCTTTGTTTTTCCCCTTTTTCTTTTAAAGGCAGCTCTTGAGCATGAAGAGGTCAAAATCCTTGGTGTCAACCAAGAACTGGCTCAGATTAAGTCAGAAATCAGCAGAAAGATTGCTGACAAGGATGAGGAGATCAACCAGTTAAAAAAGAACCATGAAATGACTGTGGAGACGGTGCAGGGTGTTTTGGATGCTGAGATCAGGAGCAGAAGGGAATCTTTTAGGCTGAAGAAGAAGATGGAGGAAGACCTGAATGAAATGGAGATCCAGCTGAGCCATGCCAACCGTGTGGCTGCAGAGACACAGAAACATCTGCACAGCATCCAGGGAGGCCTCAAGGTCTTGCTTTACCTTCTGGTTTGTTTATTTTTAAGCACAGTATTGGAGAAATTCATTAGGACAAAACTGGCTCTTGAACTTTAGGACACGCAGCTGCACTTGGACGATGCTCTCAGGACACAGGATGACCTGAAGGAGCAGGTGGCCATGGTGGAGCGCAGAGCAAACCTGCTGCAGGCTGAAGTTGAGGAGCTACGTGCAGCCCTGGAGCAGACGGAGCGGTCGAGGAAAGTGGCTGAGCAGGAGCTTCTGGATGCCACTGAACGTGCACAGCTCCTTCATACCCAGGTACTTTGCTTTGCTAAGACTGACATATTTTGGGGTCTAGAGACTGATTGAGTGAGAATGAATGGTCTCTATGTGTAAGAGACCAAAGAGAGAGACTCAAAACCTCTCTCTTTCTCCTTCATAGAATACCACACTTTCTAATACAAAGAAGAAGCTTGAAACTGAAATGGCACAAATCCAAGCAGAGATAAAGAATGTTACCAGTGAAGCAAAAAGTGCTGAAGAAAGAGCAAAGAAGGCAATGACAGATGTGAGGATATTACTGTGGTTTTTGCTTTGAATTTTCAGGGCTTTCAACGGCATTGCTGCTGGGAGTTCATGTAATTACTCTTGTCACATATTGGACAAGGAATCAATCTATGGACCTGGTTGGAAAGATTACGTGTCAGAGGAGGATTAGAGCAACAGGGAACATGTCATGCTGACAGGACTGCTTTATGAGGGCTGTTGCCATCATAAAGAGCTAAACCCACACTGAGTTGGTCAAAAACAAATAACTTTTTTCAGTGCTGCACGAAGATGTAGTCCACAAAGAAATCATGCAGTATTGAAACCAGTAAAGTGGCTAAGGTATTTGAATAGTTATCTTTGAAAAATCCTATTTAGCAACTTTTTAAATTAGAGTTGTAAATTTCCACTCAAAATCGATGCTAAATCCTCCCATGCAAGGCCTGTGAGGTTCAGCGAGGCAATAGGGCTGGTGTGTCATGGGACTCAACTTGCTGATGATTTTTGATGCAGAGAGTGAAACCAAAATCTTAACATTTAGATACATTATTTGGAGTTAAAATAGAAAGAAGACTTTTTGACTTACTCATGAAAATGAAAAATAAATTGAATAGAATCACAGAATTGTTAGGATAGGAAGGGACCTCTGGAGATCACCCAGTCAATCCTCCTGTCCAGGCAGGGTCACCTGGAGCAGATGACACAGGAACATGTCCAGGTGGGTTTGAAATGTCTCCCGAGAGGGAGACTCTCTGCCATCCCTGGGCAGCTGTTCCGTGCTCTGCCACCCGCCATAGAAAGAACCTCTTCCTCATGTTGAGGTGTTCTTGTGCTTAAATTATTTCTATTCTCTTTGAATGAAAGAGAAATAAAACATTACAATGAATATACACACATACAGATATATATTTATATAAAATTTCTAGTGCTCACATTTTTCAATTTAGACCTTTTCAGATATTTTGCTGCCAAAGCAATTTATGACTTTTGCATTAATTATAAGTAATGTTAGTCAATAATTCACCAAAATGCCTAATTTTGTTGTGTAGGAATCCAATGTTTGAGAGCAAAATAAATCTTAGTTTGTCTTAAATAACATAGATCATTTAAAACTATTTTGTGCCTTGTGGCAATAGCCCTCCAGGATGTTGTGGCAGTAGCAGGGCAAGCCCTGAAGCACAGCACTCATCACACCCCACATGTGCTATGCACAGAAGTCTTTCAGCTGTGCCGTGTCCTCTTTCCAGGCTCCACTGTGTTCCCCCTGGCGCCTGGGTGTCAGCAGAGGTCACAGTGGGACTGTGCAGTGGGACAGAGCATTTACCCTTTGTGTCACTCCAGCTCTGTGTGTGCAGCAAGGCAGATTTTCCCATGCTTTTCTCTACTTTTTCCTGTCATGTTTTGCCACTATCATGTCCTGGGATAAAACGAAGCAGGAAGTGGGGTGGCAGGAATTGTCACCAGGACACAGGAGTAAATCCTCTGGTGCACAGCATGCACTGTTCTTTCACATCTTCCAGTTTCTTGTGTCATCTCTATTCCAAGGCAGCCATGATGGCAGAAGAGCTGAAGAAGGAGCAGGACACCAGTGCTCACCTGGAGAGGACAAAGAGGAACCTGGCACAGACAGTGAAGGACCTGCAGCTCCGTCTGGATGAGGCCGAGCATTTGGCACTGAAGGGAGGGAAGAAGCAAATCCAGAAGCTGGAGGGCAGGGTGGGTACCAGCACTGAACATGGGTGTCACAGACACCTTTGTTCTCCAAGTCCTGTGTGAGGGCTTAAGCAGATTGTTGATTAATTCACCAGATCCGAGAATTAGAAGCTGATCTGGAAGAAGAACATAAACAATCTGCAGAGGCTATGAAAAGCATCTGCAAATATGAACGGCGTGTCAAAGAGCTCACTTTTCAGGTAGGTAAAAATAGAAAACAATTCTGATGTTTTGTCTCTCAAGGACATATAATTGCACATTTTCTTTCAACAGAGTGAAGAACACAGGAAGAACATGATTAAGTTACAAGATCTGGTAGATACACTGCAGATGAAAATCAAATTCTACAAAAAACAAGCTGAGGAAGCTGTGAGTCACTAAAGTGAAGCAAATACTTATTTACCAGTTCATAGGACTGTCAGTTTAAAAGTTGGCTCTGTAACCCAGGATGTTGCCAGATGGTTTTTAATTTCTTTTTGTTTTGCAATTTCAGAATGAACAAGACAATGTTAATCTCTCCAAATTGAGAAAAGCACAGCATAAGCTACATGAGGCTGAGGAAAGGGTAGATATTGCTGAGAGCCAAGTAAACAAGCTCAGAGCTAAGGCTCGAGAAGGTCCTGCTACAAAGGTGAGGCTTTACTGCGCGTGTGCAGTTGTGCTGTTTGCTCAAGCAAGTTGAGCAGCAGATTTGTGCCTTGCCAGTGGGTACAGGCATCATTCCCAAAGGACACCTTTGGAAGGAAGGGGCTTTTGAAGAAAAGCTGAGCGAGTTGGGGTTGTTCAGCCCAGAGAAGAGAAGGCTCCAAGCAGACTTTATTCTGGCCTTTCAGTATATAAAAGGATCTTGTAAAAAGATAGTGAGACTTTTTACAAGGGCTTTTAGTGACAGGGCAAGGGATGATGGTTTTAAACAGGGTATGTTTATGTTGAAAATAAGGAATAAATATTTTATTATGAGAATGGTGAGACAGTGGCACATACTGCTCAGAGAAGCTGTGGAATTCCATCATTGGAAATGTTGAGGCTCAGGTTGGATGGGATTCTGAGCAACCTGGTCTAGTGAAAAATGTCCCTGCCCATGGCAGGGGTTTTGAACTAGATGACCTTTGAAGGTCCCTTCCAGATTACACCATTCTGTGAACTATGATTCTATGACTCTGGCATTTCAGGCTCTGGTGCTAAGCATGAGCCTTCTGGCCAGTTTCATCACATTAGTTTCAGATTTAAGGAGTTGCCTCATAAAGTGAAAGTAATGAGACTCAACCTAACTCTGGACATTCCTAGAACAGCCTTCTGTGAGCTTCAGGCAGAATTACCATTCTCAGTTCTGACTGAGAAAAGAATATCAGCTCTGTGTCCTTAGCTGAACTTCCTGGGTAGTTATCTATCTCCAAGCCAAGAGTGGTACAAGATCTGGAGCTGCCTTTCCTAGTGTGATCTGAGCAGGTGTAATGCCTTTTGAATGCACTAGTCTAGCTTAGTTTGTCGTTGGAGGTAAAATACTCTCAGTCCATATTTTGGAAAAATAACTAGTGCTTAAAGCACGTATCCAGGAAATGAAGAACCTTGGCTTCAGGCTGCCTTCTGCAGCATCCTCTTACTCATACAGCATTTTCACACTAGAAGAGATGCTATGAAGAACCTGCTTTCTCCTGAAAGATCTGGCCTGAGTCTTCACAGTTGGTTCTGCCAGAGGCTGGTCTGCAGCTTTCAGTGAGTCACAGAATCACACTAAATCACAGAGGCACTGAGGTGGGAAAAGAACTTTGAGGTCATCAAGTCCAACCTATGAGCTAACACCACCTTATCAACCAGACCATGGTACTGAGTGCCACGTCCAGTCTTTTCTTAAACACCTCCAGGGATGGTGACTCCAGGACCTCCCTGGACAGCCCATTCCAGTGCCCAATCACTTTCTGTGAAGAAATTCTTCCTGATGTCCAGCCTAAACCTCTCCTGGCTCAGCTTAAGGCTGTGTCCTCTTGTCCTATTGCTGGTTGCCCAGGAGAAGAGACCAACCCCCACCTAGCTACAACGTCCTGTCAGGGAGTTGTAGAGCAGTAAGTTTCCCCCTGAGACTTCTTGAGGCAAAACAATCCCAGCACCCTCAGCTGTTGCTCATAGGATCTGTGTTCCAGATCCCTCCAGCCTTGTTGCCCTTCTCTGGACAAGTTCCAGCATCTCAACATCTTTCCTAAATTGAGTGGCCCAGAACTGGACACAGCACTCAAGGTGCAGCCTCACCAGTGCCTAGTACAGGGAGGAATCACTTCCCTCGTCCTGCTGGGCACACTATTCCTGAGCCAGACCAGGTGCCATTGGCCTTCTTGGCCACGTGGCCACACTGCTGGGTCATGTCCAGCCTGCTGTCCATCAGCACCCACAGGTCCCTTTCTGCCTGGCCACTGTCCAGCCACTCTATCCCCAGCCTGTGGCACTGCAGGGGTGGTTGAGATCGAAGTGCAGGACTTGGCACTTAGCTTTTTGAACCTCATATCGCTGGATTTAGCCCCTGGATCCAGCCTGTCCAGGTCCCTCTGCAGAGCCCTCCTACGCTCACCTAATGCCTTGTACCAGTAAAAGGCTTTGATTTCTCAGTGCTTGCCAGACTATCTTGCCAAGACCCCAGGAATGCACCGGAAAGGCTGAGTCCAGGTTCCTGAGCAGAGTCTCTAGACATGAGATTATCTTCTAGCGAGAATGATCAATCTCTAATTGAATTGGAAGCCCACATAGAGGCAAGATTTTGGGTATCTCCTATTGGATATCCCCAGGTAAAGGCAGGTTGGACAGACTGACTATGGGCCACTCTCTGCAATATCCTGTAGGTGTAGATCCTACTTTGAGGTGCCTGATACTGTGCAGTATATACAGAGCCTGGGCACCTGGCACAAGTTCTGGATTCCGGTCTGAGAGGCCCAAAAATTCATCATTGTAATACCTAGATCTTTCAACAGAGCCAATGCATTGATGCATCCGTTGAATTCCTTCCATGCTTTACATTCACTTTTGGAAATGTTGGGGTATTCCTTGTCCCAGAGGGTGGGGATGTATGTTGTTTAAGCACTGAAATGGTAAAGCAGCACTTCAGAAAAGCCAATAGATGTGTTTCTGCATTTCAACCCATCAGTCCAACAGTACGATGAGTGGTGATGTGTGATTATGGGGAGGAAAGGGTTGAAAACCAGAAGATTGGTGAGAGAGAAAAATATGTTGTTTTCCAAATTGTTTTTGCTCAGAGACCAACCTTGCACTTGGGAGATGTTATAAAATACTCAGTGTGAGAGAACTCATGTATTTGTGTTTGCTTTGTGTTGTTTTCTGTCTGCGGAAGAAGAAGTGGAATTTTCTCAGAGTAGGTAACAGTATGTTGTTAGACTTGAAAACATTCTTCCCATAGGCTTGGGGCCTCTTTGTAAAGGGGGAAGGGAGATAAGAAGTTCAGAGATTGTAAAGCACAGCCTGGTGACAGATTGTGCCTGCTCCAGGCCTGTAATGCAAGGCTTAGGCCTTGCTGCTTTTTGCCCCTGCTAAGATGAAATAAGCTTAGCAGTTCATGTGTCCCCGTTTTGCCAGTGAAATAATGGAATTAGTCTTTTCTTCCCACTTCAGCTGTGGATCGTGGCTGTCTTGGTGTTCCCAGTTATATTAAGTTCACACAGTGTTCTTAAAGGTTCCAGACACCACTCCACTTGCACATTCTAAGCTGGTGCACTGAGATGGATGATTTCAGGGATCAAAAGACCCATGTTGGCATGTGTAGACTAAACAAAGCTTCTCCTTTCCAGGTGGTGTTAGGAACTGAAAAATGAGCTTCCTCTGGGATAACTGGAACTTCCACAAAGTATCTCTCCAGCTGTGCATTTGCAGTAGCTAGAGCTACACTGGCAGAAAGTAATCTTCCATTTGTTTGTGAATGCAAACATTTTCTGCAAACATTGCTACTGTACCAGTGTCAATAAAATAGATATATGCAACTTCACATGCTCCAAATGTGAATGTTTAAATGAGAGTCCTTTTGTTTCTAAGTTTAGTCAAAACTCTATGTTTGAGTCTTACTGCTGCTATGGCTAGTTTGACCAATTTTATCCTGAATTTAAAACCGAGATGTTTGACAGGCTTCCTCTTCACCTTCGGGTTGGTAGCAGTCATCCTGACCTTGTTAAATGAAGCTGATAATAAAGCACTGTATGAACAGATGTGATATGTCAAACATGCAATGTGAACAAAATGACAGTGCTCATGCTTAGTTGCACTGCTGTATCTCTGCATGGGAAAACAAGACTGGTGCAGCTTCTGAGCCTAAAGCCATCTGTGTGCATTGCCAATGAAGTGTTTATAATCTTGTAGTGAAACCACCGATCAGATAGTTGGCCCACTTCTGAATTACCCGGTGCTGCAGCTCTGAGCAGATGAGGACTTGAACTTGGGTGTTTTACGTACTCATTCCCATGGAAATAGTTATCAAATAGTCTGCAATGTGAGCAGCAAAGTCTGAGTAGCTGCCTGAAGCTCATCTTCCCAGTGGCACTGGGCCCTGTAATTCTGCTTGGTGCTTCCCAAGGAGAAATACATGTTCAGCTACTCTGTGGTGAATGTGTGGTATAGTTGAAACTGCAGGATCTCAGGTAGTGAGAAAATGCAGAAGGCTACTGAGGACACATACCTGGCAGTACAGGAAGGGCTGATGAGTGAATGAGATACATTTGCAGAGACATCCCAGTGCTCTAAGAAGTTGAATTTGTGCACAGCACTAGGCACTAGGTCAAATAGGATGCTGACACTGTTGGGAAGTTCTAGGTGACTGCTTCATATCTATGTGCCTAGAAAAGGTATATCCAAATGGATCTTCTGTGTCCTGTCTTCAGGACACAGCCATGCCAGTGCTCAGGAAGGAGTTTGGCCTGGTTCTGCTGTCAGTAACAAGGATGGAAGAGCAGAAATGCAAGATGTTCTGTCACTCCTGTCTGAAAAAGTTATGGGTGTCACCTCCTTCTCAGTTTTCAACTACAGAGAGGTTAATAAATCCAGCAGATACCTGTTCCTCCCATGACACCTTTGAAGGTTTCATCATGGCTTCCTGTCAGATACCATTTTTTTTTCATTCCTCCTCACCCAGTGTGCTCATGCTCATTGATAGAGGGCCAGGATGGCCTTATTGCCACATTGAGCAGGGTTTGGGGTTACCAATTTCCCCTCTCACCTTGTTCTCGAGAGGTCTGTGAACTACTGCCCTAGTTACTGTTGATTTTTGCATTTCCTTAAGAGTGTAAGATGATTATTATGCAATAGCCCAACTTTTCCTATTACCACCCAGAAAGCAGCTTCATGAAATACTGAGTTGATGAGAGGCAAGATCTTCAATTTGTCTGAGGAACCTGGAACTTTGAAATCTTATCAGTCTATCTAGCCATTAGTTTCCCCAAAACCTGTCCCCACACATGATCCTTTCAAGACAGGCCTCCATCCACTGTTATAAGCCTGTGTTTTGTGGGAATTAGAATTGAATGTTAATTTCCACACCCATTGAGACAGATCTGGATGTGTTGCTCTTTTGCTTTCCCAAGGGATGACTTCTGTTTCAGCTCCTGTTGCCTGGAAGCATCACATTCCCAGGAGACCACTTGCACCTTGTTCTCAGCAGCTTATGGCATAGTGCTGTGCTTCAGGATACAATCCAAAGTTCTGCTTTGCTCCTAGGCCATGTCACTGACCCTAGTCCACCATGTCAAATGACTGGTTTCTCAGTGCAATACTCTTCTCCATAAACCTGCAGAAAAACAGTTGTAATTTGTTTAGGAGTAGCTGTGCAAAATCAACAGAAAATTGCTAACTGCTAGGCAAGTTTAATTACCCTTACCAGACTGTCATTATTCATTCCGCAGTATCCAGGCATCAACATGGCGTTGTCATATAATCCTTGCAGCCTTCTTGCCCACTTTAGGTACAAAGTTTGCTGTTTGATCTTGCTCCAGCTACACAGCCCCTAGTTCTCTGAGACTCCTCCCCACCTGCTCAAGCACAGTGGGCAGAGCACAGGAGCCCCAGCAGTCCCTGCAAGACTCTGCATGGATGTGGCCTTAGCAGGATAATCCCTACCCTCACTGCACCAGATCCTTGCTGCTGGCAGTGAAGGTCTCTCCTGTTATATAAGGTGGAATTCACTTTTGTTTTTTTGCATTGGTTCTGAGTCACGACAGGGTTGTCTGAATGGCAGGTGCCAGAGCCTGGCTTTCCCACTGGCACCCGGAGTCTCCAGGTTGGCTGTATCAAGACACCACGGTGCCTGTATTGGCATAACACACCATGTGTGTAGGCGTGACTAATTCAGAATGGAGGATCCTGAGAGTACGACGGCAGGTTTGGGCTCAACACCTGCTGGTAGCAATGCAACTCTGTGGAAAGCCTGCAGTGCACTTGGAATGTTGCCAATTGCATGCAATAAGAAAAAAACAGATTGAAAGAAATGCATGGCCATGGTCACAAACCTTCACAGCTTGAGTTACTGTGAAGAAGCTTGGCCTGTGCTGAGCTGTGATGAGTGTGAGCACTGAAATGCTGGGGATCCTCAGAGAAGCACACAAACCTGCCCAATATCCCCATCCCAGACCCTGCTACACCAGGCACCATGGGCTAAGGCCCTGGTTTGGTCTCCACCGGGCAAGGTGCTCTGCAAGAACATGAACCACATCACATGGCACCAAATGGGGGGGTAAAGACTGACTTTGTCACCAGCTTGACTTTTAAGTGAGCAGCCAAGGGCAGACGGTGCACAGTGCCTGCACCCATTGTACTGTGTTCTGACAGACACAGGGGATGCCCAACTAGCACAGAGGTGCTGGCAGAGCCAGACTGGGGGCATGGAGGGGTGGTGTTACTTATTAGGCTGCTGGAAAAATATCTTGCCCATGAATGAGGACTTGTGGCTCTTGTCTGCTGGCTGAACTGACAGAGTCTTTGTCTGCAGCACTGCTGGATGTGCATGGGAATGGTTTAGAAGACTGGAACTGTGCTAAATGGCCCTCTTCCAGAAGCTAGTATGAGATCCACCCCCAAAGGTGTGGCATTGCATTTAGTGGCAGCACTTTATAAGCTGCCTGATACACACTCAGTCCCCTTACCACTTGTTCCTGCCAACTAACACTGCTGCTGTGCATTGGTTCAGCTGAATGTGGAGTCAAAAGGGAGACCAACTTGGCAGGTTGATCCAGCTGGAAAACTCTGGGAAGTGCTGATTTTTTCCCAGACAGCATAACATGTAACTTTTCAATAAGCAATGAAAATTAAACCGAAATAAATGAGACATTAAAAAATTGAATTAAAGAAATCCACACCAGAAAAAGAAAGAAGATGTTAAAAGGATGGGCATATGTTGGGGAAGGAATTTGTGACGGCTGCGAAGAGGAAAAAGGCCCTCTCAAATATTCCTGATGCTGAAGAATCACTCAGAGATGGAGAGCGTCAGGTGGAAAGAGGTGAATACCCTCCTGGATGCAAGGGATTTGTGTTTCAATGCACGCTTTCAGTGAGTTCTGTGGGGCCTTACAATAACGTCTCTCACTCTCGTGGATGTGGTTGCAAATAAAGCAGGAATCTGCGTGCCCTGAGCTCAGGGACAGGTGCACACCCGCAGGCAGGACCTGCCATAAGCACAGCTGGGCACTGCTGAGGGCACTGAGGGCTGGCCATGCACCCCCAGCAAACTCACAGCTCCCTCTGCCCTCACCTCCCACACCATATTGCCCCTCGGTTTTCACAAGAGCCATTCCTAGAGGAGAGGACAAGGCTGCAGGGAGCTTTGGAAGTGGCCTGTGCCAGGAGGATCAGCCCATCACATGTCTCCTTTCATCGTCAATGTCAAAAGCCGAAAATAACCCTGCTCTCCTAAGACTTCTGTGCGGGGTCATGCCTGTTTGTGGGGATGATTTGCTTCCACTAATAGCCCCTGAAGACATTCCTGGGCGGGTAGGCTGCCTTCTATGTCTTGGTGCAACGTGCTGCCGTGGAGGAGCTGGACACATGTGCTATGTCCCAAGACAGCAGCTGCTATTCTTACCCCAGAGAGACTTGCTGCAGCACAGCTCCATTGCCAGCTGAAAGGTTAAATGTCAGAATGGGGCCTGAGCGTGTTCTGCCTGCTCAGAGCCTGAATCCAGAGTGTTCTCCTTTGGAGCCTGTGCAATGGTGCTGTGCCAGCCCAGCGCTGTGGCCATGGCCATTCCCTCCTGGGATGTGCTGTCCCATGGGCAACACAGCAGCTGCCCAGGTACTTCCAGCAGTCAGTCAGGGTTCATTGGGGTGGATGGGCCATCCTCTCTCTTGTAAACCAACAAATTAATGCAATGTCTATGGGCCTAAAAGACCATCTTTTGCTTTGCATATCAGCAAGAGGCCCCAGTCCACGAATAACTTCTCTAGTGAGGAAAGCAGAGGCAGGGCTTGCTCCAGGAACAGCCACATTGCAGAAAGTCTTGTCTCCTCTCTCAGCCAAGTGAAGCAGGAGCAGCCTGTGGAAGAGGTTCAGGTCAAATAGAGCTGTGCCCAATGCATTATGTGTGAGCAGCTGAACTCAATATGTTGTGACTCTTGTTGCAGAAAAAAAGTGAGAGAGTATGGAAGGGTGACCACAGAACTGAGGTGGGGTTGAAACCATGCTGGGCAGTCTAGAAAGTGTCTGGGAGGAGGAAAGCAAGATGGATGTGTGTGAGGAAAAGAAATATGTGATAAGATGGTAAAGGCCATGGGGGTGGAAGAAATGACAGCTCATCAGATTTGGGGACAAATGGTCAGGAGAAATCTGAGGGGAAACTGCTGGGAAACACTACAGTGATAATCTGCAAATGATTAACTCATACCCCACCTCTGAAATTCTCTGTAAAACTTAATTTTAATTTTGAATAAATCATTTGCTAAATTTACTGTTGTTTCATTACTGCTGAGAAGGTACATGGCTCATCCCTCATACCCAGGCACAGTGTTGAGTGCAGCTGTCTGCAATGCAAAGAACACATCCTCAGACAGCATTTTTTAAAACCAGGAACACAGGTTGTACTGGGAGGACAGAGTAAAAATCCAGACCTTCCTAGAGGACTGAAGAATTCAGGGACTACTCCCACCTGGAGCCTGGAAGCTCCCAAACATGGCCAGATCTGAGCTCCCCAGGCAGGGCAGGTAGCTAGGTTTGGAGTCCAGCAGCCTCAGGAGTTACTTTTCTCTCTGGCAGTGGGTAAGTGGATGGGAGTGGTGCAGAGTGGTCCAAGTTTTGAGCTGCTGCTGTGGCCCACCCCACAGGGACCTGGGTTGTCACTCTTTGTGAGCCCACCCCATGGCATAAGTTTTATGAAGAATCATCCAAGAAAAAAATCCCAAACAAACTAGAAGTGGAGGAAGACCTGGGAGCAGAAGCCATGTGTCTCTGGATAATGATGGCTGTTCCTGCCCATCCTGGGAGGCCAGGGTAGTTCCATACTTGGGAAAGAAATTAACAGTTCTGAGGTGAGTGAGGATACAAACAGGAGGAGCAGAGGCTGGGAACAAAATCACCTCTGACAGCCACTGCTATAAAGTCTGCTGGATTATCAGGGTCAAAGAGGAAGACGAATTGCTCACTGCTTTATGGGTAATGAGGATCATTTTGCATTGACGCTGCCTGTCACCTGTTAAGGGCTTGAGTAAGGTCTTGAGTAAAATATCAGTCCACAATGGCTATAAATGAACACCTTTGAAAATAAATTTAGAAAAAATGCAGCTGAAGGGCTCATATAGAGCTGCTGTTCCATGTGGATGACCAGACATCTTCTTAAATGCAGCATTCCAGTAAATTAGAGAAAATGGTTGAAAATATTCTTCTTTAGACGGTCTTTGTTGGTAAAGCAAAATTCAACAGTTCACACTGTAAGCTCCTGTCAAGAGCCCCAGGAGAGGAATCACAGAATCATACAATGGTTTAGTTTAGAAGGGACCTTAGAGGTCAGTTCCCCACCACTGCCATGGCCAGGGACACCTTCCACTAACCCAGGTTGCTCCAAGCCCCATTCAACCTGCCCTTAGACACTTGCAGGGATGGGGCAGCCACAGCTTCTCTGGGCAACTTGTGCCAGGGCCTCCCCACCCTCACAGGGATGAGTTTCTTCCCAAGATCTAATTGAAACCTACTCTCTTTCAGTTTGAAGCTATTCCCTCTTGTCTTGTCATTACATGATCATTATGAACCTTGCTGTTAGGCTCTCACAGCTGTGGTCTTACAGGTCCTGCAACTCCATCTCCCTCCAGTCCAGTGCCAGCACCACAACCCTGATGTCAGCACAGGACTGCTGGGAAAACAGAGTTCAGCTCAAATGAAGACTTTGGGATCAGAGCCCAGAAAGGGAATGGCCAAACTTAGCCAATGTAAAAGGCAGACAACATTGTGGGGTCATGTGATGAGTCTCCCATGAGACCCTTTGAGACACCATGCTTCTGTTCACCAGAAGACTCTTCTCGGGAAGCAGCAGGTACTCTGGGGGACTTAAAGGACACATTTGGAAGACCTCATACACAATATTATTTCTCAGCAAAGCAGTGGTGAAGCTGGCATGGCATCTTGAGCTGCAGAAGATTTAGCATGTATTTTCTCAGGTCACAGTCCTGATTGAGATGTCAAACATGCTGGCTGTGGGCTGTCTGGTGACACATTGTCATCATTATCTTCTGCTGGAGCTGTTCTGCTCTTCAGGAGCAGCAGGGACTTATATTCTTCCCTTGGCAGCTCAGATGGATGCAGAGAGCAACTAAAAAAATGTTTAGCCTGAGCCACAAGATAATCTGTCTGCCAACATAAAATAATGAGACTGTTGATAAATGTCTTAAGTATGTAAAAAGAACTTTTCTGTAAGAAGAAGTTAGTTCAGAAATGTCACTAGAAAATTCTGCTTTGTATCCTGTTGGCAACTTCACTGCAGTGACTCTGTTACTTAGAAAATTCTGTGGTAATCCACTGGGTTGTCTTAGCCTTGAAAAGTCTAATTTTTAAAGTGAGCAGATTTATAAAAATTTTATACAAGTATATTCCCATTTACAGCCCTGAAATCTGTCCAGAAGTGGGATGTATGCATCTGTCCCAAATGAGTGCCAACCAAGGAAGATACCCCCTCATTGCTGTCTTTTTTAGGATACAGTTGCTACTAGTGCTAATATTATGCACCTAATCCTAGTTCTCCTTCCCTCCCCCTTTTGCCACTTGTCCTCTTTTGACTTTATCTTACCCGGAGGCATCTTAGCCTGCCCACCCCACTCCCCTGCTCTGTAACAGGAGCTCCTCAGCTGCTGTGGTGGGTGACAGAAGGGACATCCTGAATGTCAGTCACCTCCTCAGCCAGCTCTTCTGCTGGTGTTTGCTGGGAACATGAGTAACTTGATTCATAGCACAACTTTGATACTCAGTGAAGAGTCCTCACCCCCAAATAAAAGTTTGCAGCTTTACCGGTCTCCCCACTGCTCTGTTAACTGGGCTATGCCACTCTTGAGTTTCACCCATTGTCATTTTGGTGAAAGTCACTGAGAAAGATGTCCTTGTGAGGCAGACCGTATAATCATCAGTTGTAAAAACCTTTTTTGCAGATGAAACAGAACTTCAACATCTCTGTCCCTAGTCTCTGAAAGGAGGACCAGGATTAGGAGATAGGAAGGCTACCAGAATAGTGAAGAGTTACCTCCAAATGTCATGTCAGTGCTCACTGGTGACCATAGAAGGCAAATAGTACCATGAATTATCAGGATCAAGTGAGAACAAACCAGAAATTATTGTACCAGGCCCTCAAACCACCTCCTGTTTGTAAGTTTGACCCATTCAATTAGGGAGGGTACAGAGAATACAAAATTGATGGGAGCACCAGAGAGTCAAGCTGTGGCACTTTGCACTTTGCGCTTTGGCAAAGGAACAACCAGGTGGGGAGACAGTTGCTTACATAATATTAGAAATTGTATGGACAAAGTGAAATTGGGTTTTCAGCAAGCATCCAATGTACAGGAGATAATAATCACCTAATGGTCACAATGAAATGGCTTTGTCTGGGCCAGAGCTCTGCAGATCACCACTGCAGATCACCACTGCAGGAGGGCATACTGGAGCAGTGGGCAGTGCTAAATAGCTGCTCCCAGAAACCATAGCCACAGTTTTTCCCCATCTATTCTACCAGCTGTGAGTCTGGAAAGTCAATGGTCTTCCTACACTTACCTGTTCAAGTTCAGCCACTTTCTACCTCCCCCTGAGGGAACAGGCTGGTCCCAGTGCTTGGCACTAGAATTGCTGAAAAAACCCTTTCCTCATGTGCTGTTTCTCAGACAACAGGGAGCAATGCAAGGGAGAAGCAACATCAGGCTCTCTTTAACTAGGAAGCATCCTAGTGCTATAGCACCCATCTGCACTTAGTCAAAGAAAAGAAAGCAAAACTGGTGTTTGTTCTGAGTGGGTTTGCTGTACAATCCATTTGTTTTATACTAGTGATGAGGCAGGATGTTCTTCCTCTGGAGATTTTGAGGGAATATATGCTAATTCCTTTGAAAGTAAATAACAAATTCAGCAGATGGAAAAACATCTTTGAATTTCTTAACACCAGGTCATATGTCACCACTATAAAAGAGAGGAATCCAACTTCAGAAGTGTGCCCAAGAACAGCTGCTTGTCACCAAGTCTGTCCCCTGTGTGACATCATGTTAAGAGACAGCTGATAACACATCAAACATTAACATGTATGTAAATAATGAACAGAGGTATATAGATTCTGTTATGGGATAGCTAACATGGTTTATGAGGGTCTGGACACCAGTCACCCACCACGCTGATTTGGTTGAAATAGGGCAGAGTAAGCACCCGTAGTGATCTACGACACGCAGGGCTGACTTCCTTTCACCTTAGCTGTAATGTGTGCTCAGAGGAACAGCACATCCATGCAGATCCTGCTCACTCCTGGTGCATCCCATGGCCCTGAGCACCTCTCAGTTCATCAGGACATCAGGTCAGGACATCAGGGACCCTTATCATCTGAGGAGGAGCTGAAGTGACCTGTCCCCAGCACAGGAGACACTGCTGTCTGCATAGGCATCTGAGCCTGCTCTCCAGGCCATCGACCCACAGCAGGAGGTTTCCTACTGCAGCAGAAACTCTGCTCTGAGCTCTCTCCAGCCTCCCAGGGCTCACTAGTAGGGTGTGCAAGGGGATCCCTGTTGAAGGGGATATCTGCTGTATCCTGTGACCATTACAGGCTCCACATGGGAGAACAAATAGGTCACCGATACCTGAGAAGGCCAAAGGCTTCTTAGGCTTCATATAGAGATAGCAGGAATGTGCTTGTGCTTCTGTCTCCTATTACTGGCAGGGACACACAGAATACATTGCTGTCTTCAGTACAGTTTCCCAGGTTACTTGTTTTTTGCTCCAATCATGTGACATTGTCCACCAGCTTGAGGTGGTTTGTACTTTAGAAGGCTTCACTACCTGGGTGGAATGTCACGCAGAGAGTGGGTATCTGGGGATACTGGGATGCTGACAAATGTCTTGGGTGTGAGAGTCTGCCTATTCCTTTGAACTCACCCAGTGCAGCCAATCACAGAGTCACACAGATCACAGAAGGCTTTGGGTAGAAGAGACCTTTAAAGTCCACCTGACATGGGCAGGGATGTCATGTAATCTTATTTCCTTCAATGTTATGTTGTGGTCAGAAATAAGCCATAGAGGTGATGTTAGTGCTGTTCACTGTATCATGCACATATTCTCTGAAAAATGGTGCCTGGTGACTCAGAATGAAAAAATGTTTGTGCCACACCCCTAAATTTCTCTGATGGGCCTGGAGAAATGTTTACAGCATACAATTACCACTGTGAATGTGTTCATCCTGTGGTAACAAGGAGGGGAACCTCCTGTACTCTGCCTGCCCTGCTGCTCCTTACCTGGTGGAGTTCCTTCCTAATGTGATGTGATGCATTTTGTTGCTCCAGTGAGCTCCACATATCTCTGACTCTGCCTGCAGGTCATGCTGCTCTTCAAGGACTGAAAGCAACCAAAGCCTGCTGCTGTTGATGACTTTTCAGTTGATATCTTTGAGAAGCAGCATTATGGATTTGGCGTTCTGGAGGGATATGCTTTGGCAAATGGCATGGAATTAACTGCCTTCGACAATGCAGTGGAATCAAAGATTCATGGCCAATGGTCCACTCAAGAAGTGCTGTTTTTCAGGAAAATTTTGGGTTCTTAGCACAAGAAGTAAAGGTACAGATGCCTTCATTGCTTAGCTATGAGCAATTGTCTGCTTTGGATGAACAGAGGCAACCTCTACATTAAAGCCACAGAACTGCTGTTGAAGGACCATCTGGAGGTCTTTAGTTCAGTCTCCTGCTTCAAGCACATCTCTTCCTGGTGTTGGTCCAATCAGTCATGGCTTTGGTTAGCCAAGCTTTGCAGATGGAGGCTCCACAACCTCTATGGGTAGCCTGTGCCATTTTTGCATTAGCCAATAGCAAGAATTTTCCTAATGTCTAAGAGAGAATTTTCCTAATGTCTAAGTGGAGACTTTCAAGCAACAATTTGTGATCGTTGCCCCTTGTTAATTTGTCTGCTGCTCATGAAAACAGCTTGGCACATTGTCTTTGTAGCTGCCTCTCATGTATATTAGCCCTTTTTCTCTCAGCCTAACTGTGCCCTCAAACTCTTATCATAGCCCAAGTTTTGCAGACCCTTGCTCATCTTGTCAGCCTTCTGCTGGACCCTCTCCCATTAGTTTGCGTCTGTTTGGAACTGGGTAACCTAAAACTGGACAAACCATTTCAGACGAGGACTCAGCAGTGTCAAGCAGAAGGGATAATAGATTCCTATCATCCACTAACAACACTTTTAGCACCACACTTCTAGTACTTGGTTCATCCTGTTTGCAGTGAGAACGCTCATATTCATATCCACCAACATCCTTCCTCTTGGAGGGCCATCTATCTTAGTTAGGGGATCATAGAGCAGATGGCCTGAGAGTAGCTCCCAGGGTTAAAGACTACAGAGAAAATATTCCTTTTCCTAATGCAAAACCTCCAGCCACACAGGCACATTCTTGTGTTTCCAGTTCATGAGCTTGATGAGTCTGAATAGGCAGGAGGGAAGGTTCCCAGTAGCCAACACACAGCATCTGCAGGCATTTCTGTTGCCTAAAACAACAACAAATTACCACAAAGAGCTGCTTTTTTATGTTACCTCTGGTATGCATGGGAGGCTTAGTACCTCAGACCTTGGAGCATGTGCCACAGGAAGCCCTTCAGAAGTTTGAAAATGAAGGGTTCCTCGCAAAATAGTCCGGAGAAGTCACAAGACCCCTGTCCTGTCTGGGTTCACCAAAAAATGATGCCTAAAACAGGGGAAAGAAAACTGCAACAATATTAGAATAGTAACATAAAAAAGCAGGTCCTTTATTGAAAGCTTTCAAGGTGCATGATGTGGCAATATGCACGATTAGAATTGGGTTTCTACAGTTTTTATAAGTTTAACAAATTAACATATCAATCAAATATTGTCCAATTAAAAGAGCATTCAATTAGGTCATCCAGCCCCTGGGTTCTGCTCCATTGACCTCAGTCCAGGGGGCTTCTTTGCCTTATTTCTTGTTCTGTCTTCTCAGATTCTGGTTACAAAACCAAAATGTTCTCTCCTTGGCAGTTGGACCAAACAATATTTCAGGGATATGTTAGAAGGTTAGCTTATTGTTCTAAAATCTAAGAGAAAAGGTAGGAAAAGTACTAACAGTAGTCTACAGAGCTACAAATAGATGGAAAATGTAGAAAAAGCGAAAGTCTAAGGCATAATTTTCCCTTGCCCTTCTCAGCCTGGCTGCTGCCTGGCTAAAAAGTGCCTTCTTACTCATTATCTTTTTGTTTACCACTGGGATGGGGAGAAGAAAATACACATCTTAAGGGCTGGCAGAAAGGGAGCAGCTGTCTGATAACTGTCTCAAGAAGGATCTATTTTTAGCATGACCAAATCCTTTCTCCTCTGTGGGGAATGTGCACCTTGATGACACTGCATTGCTGTGCAGGACAGTCTGTATCCAGAGATGGCTTCCAGCCTTCCTCTTTCCATTTATTTGTGCTGTGGCTTGCTTCTGGTCCCAGTGAAGTTCACCCTGAAGAGATGGAAATAGAATTGACAGAATATTAATAGCTCCCAGGAAACATTGCATTCTTTTTTTGCTTTGAGGCGCTTGCACTTCTTTCAACCAATTCCTTCCTGGACAGATTTCTCCTTGCTGTGCCTGGATATAGGAAACACAGCAAAGTTTTCCCTAAAGTAATTTTTTGGGATCTGTAGACTAAAACAGTGAAATTGGCATCATCCATTTTAGATTAGAGACTGCTTCTTTGCAAGAAACCACTATACCAGTGTCATATAAATGATATCTTGGCAAGAGAGATGAGCTGTATAAAATAAACCGAATCCAAAGCAGAAGCTCAGTACCTTAGACTGCTTTCCAGGGATGCTTATGACATCATGACAGTGAAATGCTTCACTTTTCTTTTTGCGAGCTTTAGGTCATACATTACAACACTGAATGCTGGGTTATTTGCCCAACCTTTTTTTGCACTTGCTCCTGTCCAGCCTCCACAAACATAGTGTCTTTCCCTTGTAGACATTCACAGAGAGTTCACAACATATGCTCTTACAGCTGCCATTGCTTTAGCTCTAATTTCTACCAGAAAGATATTTTAAAACAACTGAAAAGACTGAAGGAGAAGTTCTTGTTTCCTGTGTTTTCTTTAGTTAATGCAAAAGGGGAAAAAAGAAAATGGGTATGAATTTAGAGCTTTCAAGTAAAAGTAGTTGATATTTAACATTTTATTTTCTTTTTATGACTGTTTGAAACAGAGTTCATGTACTGCTGGTTCTTCCAAAGGAGTTCCTAGAATAGCTTTGCTATTCCGTTTGAATGGCACTGACTATTTAACGCTGAATTCAGTCAGGCCCCATCACCCTGGCTGGCCTACAGCACCAGGGTTTTTTTTGCATTACGATACAACTGACAGACAGGTGAGTGGACACACTTTGGTATCACCTATAAATGCTGCTCCTGGGGGAGGTAGTACTATTTAATGTAAAGGTTTTAGCTGAACTCAGTATGCAAATTATTCATAGCATGGGGCCATATCTCCAAATAGACCATTCTGGAGAATTTTGTTAGATTTCAGTAATCTTTCAATCCTCAAATGACTAATATGAGCACCTTTGAGGGATTTCACTCCAAGACACTAAGTAAAGCCAACGTATCCATAATCCCATTGTGTTAACGTTGGGATTTATACTGGTATTGAGGTACTCATAAGAGATACTAAGAATGATACTTCTGATGGACACAGAAATTCCAATTAGGGATCCACAGTAACAATAGTCTCTGAATTTCAGCCAGCAGATATATTCACACTGGATTTGCATATGCCCACAGTAACCCTCAGCTAAAGTAGGACCTCCTCCAACACTTGATGCAGGGTTAAGTGGGACTGTATATCCCTCAGCTCCTCTACACCCTGGGCAATCAGACAGCATTCCCAATCTTCCTTGTAGGATGTGACCATCTTAGTTTTTTGAGTTCCCTTGTGTGAATCCTGTAACATTCCTGGGAACACAAGGCTGCTTTGACTCCTGAGGAGGGAACTGCAGCCATAGCATGCCTGGGCTGTCAGAGCGCAAGATATGCAGTCTCAGAGCAGGGAGAATAGATTGGCAGAGAGTATCTTCCCTGTGGACTGTGGGGACAGGGAACCTGCTCCTTCCCATTTCAGTGGAATTGATCTCTAGCTGTCATTTCTTTGTGCCAAAGAATGTACTGATTTCTTCTGGTGATAGGAAAGCTGCCAGACTCACACCTTCATGATAATGTTGCTAGTTCTCCTGCTGAACAGGGTCACAGGTTCCTACCCCTCAGCCTTCAGGTTGCCTATTTCCACATAGCTGTTGTGACACGATATTGAAAACTGCTTCAGTCAGAGTGGGCCAGAACTGCTATCAGAACTGCATCCTGCTGTCTGGTAGTACTACTACCCAGATTCTTCTCCAAGGATCAAACAGAAAATAGTTGTATGAACTGGATATTGCAATAATTGAGACAGCAGAGGCCAAGACTTTGAAATAAATGGCAAATGACTGGATCTTTAAACCAGCAGATATATTTTTGTCTCTGTGGACATTCTATCGAACCTACAGGTATCTCATGTCATTTGCATGCAAAGTATGGAGTGTACTGGGGGAATGTATAGGTACTTGTGCACTTGAGTTGCTTTCCTTTAGGGTCACAAAGGGTTTTTAGCTGGAAACCCACACAATTTACTTAACTCAATTAGCCATACAGATAAACATGGCAGTAAGATTCGAGTCTGTGATTCCACAATTGCTGAGGCCCATTAAACATTAAGTGTTTTCTCTGTTAAGGACAGTGTGCAGCTGTACTGGTGAGACAACACCCTGAGGTCAATTTGGGATCCAATAATGCAAAGCAAGCACAAAGCCCTGAACATGGAGAGGAACAACCCCAGGCCTGGAGAGGAACAAGCAGGATGTGCTGGGTGCTGACCAGCTGAAAAGTGGCTTTGCAAAAAAAAGAACCTGGAGGTTCTGGGGGACACGAAGTTGAACATGAGCCGACAATGTGTCTGTTCTGTGAAGAACATGAAAGGAGTCTGCATTAGGAGGAATGTTGCAGCAGATAGAGGGAGGTGATCCTTGCCCTTAATTCAGCACTGAGGCCACACATGGAGTGGTGTCCAGTGCTGGGCTCCTCACTGTAAGAGAGATGTAGAACTACTGAAGAGGATCCAGAAAAGGGCCAGTAAGATGAATGAGATGACTGGAACATCTCTCTCATAAGGAAAGGCTGAAAGAGCTGAGACTCTTCAGCCTGGAGAAGAGAATGCTCAGGTGAATCTCATCCATGGATATAAATACCTGAAGGTTCACAAAGAATGGAAACAGGCCCTTTTCAGTGGTGTCCAGTAACAAGACAAGAGGCAATGGGCACAATCTGACACACAGGAGGTTTCCTGTGAAAGGCTGGAAACACTTTTTTTTCCTGACTGAGCACTGGTACAAGTTCCCAGAGCTATTTTAAATCTCCATCCTTGAAGATATTTGAAAGCCTGACCTTTTCCTCAGGTGGGACTTCCAGTCATTTGGCCACTCAGGAGCTGGATTAGGGTCTCCAGGGGTGGGTGTGGAGCAGCACCTCCAGTGTGCCAGGGATTGGTAGCTCTGCCAGGCTGGGATACTGGCTCTAGGTGGGGCGGGGCATGGGGAAGTGCACTGCCTCGCCAGGACAAGGCCCAACCTGCCCTTCCCCCACACATATATCCCAAAATGTCTCAAGCCAGAAATCACTCCAGTCTTTCACACCTGGTTAGCTAGGAGTGATGATAAATGATGGACAGTGGCTTGGCAAGTTCTTCCGACAGCTCCAGATCCCTCAGTGGCCTCAGGTGAATCCTGTCTGGTCTCATAGACTTGTGAGTGTCTAAGCTCAGCAGGTCACTAATACCTCCCAGATTGCAGGGAGTCCATTCTGCTACCCATCCCTGTCTAACAGTTCAGGGGCTGGTTGCCTTGAGGATAACCACTCTTTCTGCTGATGACTGAGGCAAAGAAGGCTTTAAGAACGTCAGCCTAAATCTGACAGGATTTAAACATCTCACATGATTGTGCTCTATTCTTAAAACTAGACCAGTCTCAATCCAACACTACCAACAAATCCCCTTCCCCCCTCTCCATCAGCATTGTATGGGCATATCTGCCACCCCCAGTGCTCTGGCATCCCCATCGTGTTTTGGACTAAGTGTTAAAGATACTTATGATGTAATGGAAGTGCTGGGCTGATGATTTATCAGCTAGAGAGCATCTAGGACTGCATACTGACATTATGCATTTTTGCATATATCCAATTATTTGTATAGGTAGGACTGAATAGAGGATTTTTCTGTCACTTATATGTAGGTGTGCTAGTTTTAGCTGGAAGGCATTTCAAATCAGAGTTATCCTTCCTAGCGTTACACCTGGATGTACCCAGGTACAGGCATGGGTACACTTGGAAAAGTTAAGTTGCCAGCAAGAGAAGGGAGCATCTCTTTCTCATTGGCTGTAACCTTCAGATCAGGAGTCTCAGCAGGTATAACCCCTCACAATGTTCACAATAACAATTTTTAGAGAATCTCCCACTTATGTGCAATCTGAAGTGTGTGCAAAGAGGCACACATGCACATGCCTCAGTGTGTGTGTGTGTGTGTGCACACTCTTCCTGATACCCCCAAACATCTGTCCAAGGCATCAGCTTAAAAGCCCAGGAAGAACTCAGCCTCTCCCTGCTGCAGTTTGGCTGACCAGGCTATGCCTGTCACCCTCCTCACATCTTATACTGCACTTCTCCTTTCAGGGTTTAACCAACAAAACTGCCACAAGCTTTTAATAATGCAAATTTATCTATTGGCATCCTGCTTTATCTATTGTACTGCTGAGATAGATGCAGCACAGACATACCAAGCAATCCATCCCAGGTTGTGCAGTGAGTCGGTGGGAAAGCCAGCAATAAAATCCATAAATCCTGAATCCAAGTTCTCTAAGTGCTTTGACTAGTCCAGATTCCCTCCTTAACACCCTTGTGAGATTGTTTATAGGAGATGTATTCATATAGCCACTAAGACATCGAAATTTTCTAATTATATCTAGTCATGTCAAATGACAATTATGCCCTTAGTTCAGTTTGCCAGACAATGCTTAACCAAAGAGGGTTTGCCAAAATATTTTTAACCGAAGAAAGAGTAGGCATCTGTAGCATCTGCAGACGAGATCGTATAAAACGTCCCTGAGACACGTCTGCCCTGGCTCCACAGAAAGCTTCAAGGTAAGAGGATGGGATCTGCAGGCTGGCAGGAAGGGGATGGCAGCCACACGTGCCACAACATTCCTGCTGCCTCCGGTGCTCATGTCCAGGAGAGGACTCCATCATAAATCTGCATTTAAGGCACCTGCATGTTTTCACTCTTGATTTCTGTGTAGCAAGAATTTGGGAACTGCCATTTCTGTTTTACAGTACTGACCAGCTGCCAGCCCACAAGCCACACATCTGGTGTCAGGAGAGGTAAGAACCTGATTTACTAATTCTTAGGGAGCAGAGACAGATCCTTTTGGGTGGGGTGTCAGGAAAGCTCACTGGTTCACCCTATATGCAAACCTGGTGGGATTGCAGTAGAAAGTGGGAGGGTGCCCAAGGCTGCATTTGAAGCCTCTAACTTTCCTATCTTTGCTATGGCAGGAGGAAAATGGGACCAGATAAGCACAGCAGGAAAAAGTGCAAATTCCTGTATTCTACTTAAGAATACAGTGCTTATTAAATCATCTGAACAAACAGATCTTCTAACCACCTTTGTAAAGTGCCAGAATTCTCAACTCTCTTAGATACCCATTTTCTTACTCTAGACAAAAAATATATTTATTACATAATGTATAAAGAGGGAATAAATTTTACTAATGTAGCTAGAGAATTTTGGCTAAATTTAGGTACCTACATGTTTAATAAATAATTTGAATAAATGCTTTTGTTTTTTTTTTTTAATTTTTGAGAACTCACCTGTTCCTAGATCTTTTCAGTAAGTATTTATTTGGAATCTTAATAAAGCTTTGGCAATTCCAATTTCAATGCTTGAATTTTATTTCACCTCAGTCAGAACTTTGGGGCTCAAATTATTTAGGCATTGTAGTGAAGGGTGACAAATGCATACAGCAAATTACATGGTGGCAGAATATTAAAAGATCACAAAGCCTACACTTCCTTTTTTATTCAGCTGACAATTTCATTAGCAAAATTAATTAATTACCCACTACCTTTCCATTACCATTTAATAGGCAAGTGTCCCACAGATTCAATGTTTTCCAAGATTGTATCTCACCTACACTATCATTTTTCAGTAGTTCATTCCACTGTTCATTCTTTCAACAAATTATTCTATTTGCATTATTAATAGTGATGTTTTAGTGAAAGTTGTTCAACAAATTCACGCTTGGCTTACTGGTATAGTATCCTTAAAACACCAAATCCACAGTTCTGAAAAGCTCATTAATGAACATTTGAAGACCTAGACTACATCCATGAAAACCTCTTATTTTCTACGTTGACATAAAATTTAGTTTCTAGTTAACTCATGTTAAAATACCCAGAATATGGAGAGATACCAAGGCACAGGATATAAAATCTTACAGAATAAATAATAAGTGCTATATTTTTCTCCTTACAGTCATCTGCTGACGTATCCTCAGTAAGGTGCAGACATGGCCTCTGGAGATGCTGAGATGGCTGTTTTTGGGGAGGCAGCTCCTTACCTCCGAAAGTCAGAAAAGGAGAGAATTGCAGCCCAGAACAAACCTTTTGATGCCAAGTCATCTGTCTTCGTGGTTCATCCAAAAGAATCCTTTGTGAAAGGGACAATCACGAGCAGGGAATCAGGGAAAGTCACTGTCAAGACTGAAGGGGGAGAGGTGAGTGAAAAACAAGGCTGAAGGACAACATTTGCTTCCCTGTCTGGGTTCTTAGCTGACATACGTGGTTCTTTTGTTTCCTTGGCAGACCCTGACTGTGAAGGAAGATCAAATCTTCTCCATGAACCCTCCCAAGTACGATAAAATCGAGGACATGGCCATGATGACCCACCTCCATGAACCCGCCGTGCTGTACAACCTCAAAGAGCGNATGACCCCGCCGTGCTGTACAACCTCAAAGAGCGTTACGCAGCCTGGATGATCTATGTAAGTGGCAGCAGCAGCTTCCTTTGGGCAGCTGGAGGAACCGCTGTGCCAGGCTCAGGGGAAGCCAACGTGCTGTCTCCCTTCCTCACAGACCTACTCGGGTCTCTTCTGCGTCACCGTCAACCCCTACAAGTGGCTGCCCGTGTACAACCCGGAGGTGGTGTTGGCCTACCGAGGCAAGAAGCGCCAGGAGGCCCCTCCACACATCTTCTCCATCTCTGACAATGCCTATCAGTTCATGCTGACTGGTGAGTGCTTGACATCCCTCACAGCAATCTAACCAAAAGGCCCTGCTGATCTCACTGGATCATGTGACAAGTCAGCTGGAACCACCACAGAGCTACATGACTGGGAACATGATTAATTTATATAGCAAATAATTTCAAGTGAAACTGATCTAGGAACATTCATGGACTCACCATAGTGAATTATTTGCTCTTTACTGTACAAAATTCTATACTATCACCCTGCAGAAATAGTAGTTGTCTCAGTTTTCTATATTTTTTTCACAGATAAGAAAGAAAACGTTATTATTTCTTGCATTTTGAACTTGGGTAGGTTCTTTGTTTTCACTTCTTGATGAGAATTATGTGAAGGGCAAGTGATACACAGCTTGTCTCAGGTCCAGATGCCTCTGAATGTTCAATATATCCGTTTGGGCTTATGCTTAATACTGTTAGGACATAGAAGGGAATTGTGTAGGCTTGGATTTTCTGAAGAATCCCCAACTTCAATTTACGGTTTTACTTCTCATTCAGCTTAGCATTACCCAGGTCAGCTGCTAACAAATCTTTCATTGTTCCTCATTCACAGATCGGGAGAACCAGTCCATCCTGATCACGTATGTACACCCCCTGCTTGGGTCCCTGTGGGGCTGCCCGGTGCCAGGGGACCTCCTGCCTGACCACACGCTCTCTGCTTCTCTCTCTGCTTTGGCAGTGGAGAATCCGGTGCTGGGAAGACTGTGAACACAAAGCGTGTCATCCAGTACTTTGCAACAATTGCAGCCAGTGGGGAGAAGAAGAAGGAGGAGCAGACATCAGGCAAAATGCAGGTGAGTCAGGAAGCACAGACTGAACACTTGGCATGTCATTGCCATGTCAATGAAATACAGACACTGAATAAATGTCACCCTGCAGGGAACGCTTGAGGATCAAATCATCAGCGCCAACCCGCTGCTGGAGGCCTTTGGAAATGCCAAGACCGTGAGGAACGACAACTCCTCACGCTTTGTGAGTTGTTGCTTTGGTCTAAACCTCTCCCCCTCATGGCAAGACAAAAGATGCCTGAGCAGTTCTCCACGTAAAGGAGATGTCAGCAGAACACATCCAGGCTGACCTGCTGCTGCTTTTGCTTAACAGGGCAAATTCATCAGAATCCACTTTGGGGCCACAGGCAAACTGGCTTCTGCCGACATTGAAACTTGTAAGAGACTGTCCTGGACTGGTCCCATCCCTTCCCAAATTCCCACTGCCATGTACATTCCTGTGCCTATCTTTTTCTACCTTCCTGGGCAGATCTGCTGGAGAAGTCCAGAGTCACTTTCCAGCTCAAGGCGGAAAGAAGCTACCACATCTTCTATCAGATCATGTCCAACAAGAAGCCAGAGCTAATTGGTAGGGGACATCACCGAGATTTTGCAAGGAAGATCTCTGAGCAACATTTAACTACATTACAAAATGAATTAAATTTAACCCATGACCATGTCTTTTGTTTCAGAAATGCTCCTCATCACCACCAACCCATTTGACTACCCTTTTGTGAGTCAAGGTGAGATCACTGTTCCCAGCATTGATGACAAGGAAGAGTTGATGGCAACTGATGTAAGTAATGTACAGAACAGGTCAACAGGCACAGGTAATATATCAGATAACATGCAAATATTTCACTTTGCTCATTGTATTACCAGAGTGCCATTGACATCCTGGGCTTCACTGCTGATGAGAAAACAGCCATCTATAAGCTGACAGGGGCTGTCATGCACTACGGGAACCTGAAGTTCAAGCAGAAGCCAAGAGAGGAGCAAGCAGAACCTGAAGGCACAGAAGGTATTATCAAACGCACCAATTAACCCTCTGCAAGCCACTGTATATGTGGAAGACAGCAAAAATTGTTCACTGTTGAACTTTAAGATCCCAAGGAAAACAATCATCCAGGAAAAAGCAACTGTCTCCTGTCCTGAATACATCAAATTTCCTGATCTCAGGATTTATGTAACTTATGCCATGAACAATTAATAGTTTAAACTCGTCTTTATACGCTTTCAAGAAGTCAGGAGTTATGGATGTTCCTTTAGTCATACCTTTGTTGGAATATGGCTTGAAATTGTGAAACAGCCCAGTGATTTAATTCTAGCATGATAGGGGACCATGTTCCTATTTGCCTTCACCTATCAGATGCTCAGGGAAGTCAGCTGTGAGAGGTGTATTCGATTCCTTTCCTTTGCTGGCGCAGGACCTACAACACCTGTCTTCAGTTCTGTGAGCAATGCCTCCTCTTGTTAAAGGACAAGGCAGGAGGTGGGGAGCTCCATAGGTAACAGGATGAAGCCCAAGGAGTTTTATTGAACATCAGGAACAAATGCTCAGGAAATTTTGTAGGCTGTGGATCTGAAGGAGAACAGAGATATTGACTCTATGTTCCATTCTAACTATTGTGTGGTTTTGATCATCTGAATGTAGATCAGTACCTGACTGTTGTTACTGCAGCTCCTGAACTGTGCATGTACTATACACATTCAGACTAGCATGTTTCAGTTCTCAGTTTTGTGCCAGGAGATTTCTGAAAACTTCATTACTTTCTATAGGCTGCAGAGAAGAATTTCAAACAGAAATTTTTTTAGAGAAGTTCAGTATGCATAATGACAAATGTGATGTTATCAAGATTCCCTCTATGACAGTCTATCAAAAATTTTCAAAGAACAAAAAGCTGAACCCCTCAGCATTTAGGGAATGCTTCCGAAATTCAAAGCCTATTTGACATAAAATTCTTCCTTTTTCCTCTGGCTTTTCAGTTGCTGACAAGGCTGCCTACCTGATGGGTCTGAACTCAGCTGACATGCTCAAGGCCCTCTGCTATCCCCGAGTCAAAGTGGGGAATGAATATGTGACCAAGGGCCAAACAGCACAGCAGGTGAGAAACATTGTAAACTGTAACCATGTATAACATTGATATCCTTTTGATTCTCCTCTGCCCTTTATGGTAACTCCAGGCTTTTTTTTTTTCCCTATAGGTGCACAATGCTGTAGGTGCCCTGGCAAAAGCACTCTATGAGAGAATGTTCCTGTGGATGGTTGTTCGCATCAACCAACAGCTGGATACAAAGCAGCCCAGGCAGTACTTCATTGGTGTCCTGGACATTGCTGGCTTCGAGATCTTTGATGTAAGTAAGGTTTGGTAAGAGCTATTTGGAAGTGACAACTGTATGTTATGATCAATCTCAGACACATTTAAAAAGAAAAAGGATTATCATCACATGATTGCTGCTATTTGTCTTTTTTAAGGGAAAAATGACCTTCCAAATTACTATTTCAAGATGTACAATTTAGAAAGTACAGAATGGTCCAATCAAAGAAAGTTCATTTTTTATATTATCAGGGACAAGACAGTATAAAAATATGTATATTGTGATAGTCCTAAGCTTGGGTTTTTTTCTCCCTGTAACTTGGTCTCATTTTATATGGGAAATACAATATATCTTTAAAATTTTGTCAGTGAAAAACATTCCTTGTGGACAATTAATTTGATGCCTTTCTCTTTTTCATTATGTCATAAAATGGACTGAAGGAATGCATGGGAACCCAAGTTAACGGCATTCCTTAGTTTTAAAAGATGAGGTCTTGCAATTATTGCTGTGTCTTCAAACATGCATCTTTCTTACATTACTCCCAGTTTAACAGCTTTGAGCAGCTGTGCATCAACTTCACCAATGAGAAACTGCAACAGTTCTTCAACCATCACATGTTCGTGCTGGAGCAGGAGGAGTACAAGAAGGAGGGAATTGAATGGACATTTATTGATTTTGGGATGGATCTGGCTGCCTGCATTGAGCTCATTGAGAAGGTATCCTTCCTGTTCAAATGAGTTACAGAAACTCTGTAATTACTTGGTGTAAAAGTTACTTGGTCCCTTTTCAAAGGGATCTTCTGTGTTCATGTCCAAGTATTCAGCTTTTCTTATTCAAATACCTTGCCCTGTACCTTACTTTTTCTGTCAATGGAGACATGAAGGAGATTGTGGCAGCCTTGTGACACAAAGTCTGTACTGATCTCTTTTCAAGTGCAAAAAGTTTATCTAACTCCTAATAAGAGTGTTCTTCCAAACCAGCTAGAGTCAATTTCTGGGTCAGTGTGTCCCCCTCACCTTTCAGGTCTAACACACCCGTGCTTGTACAGCAGAAGAGTTGCATCTTTGTGAAATTAACATAGAAGATGGACATATATAACTGTCAGTGCACAGTTGCACTGGCATGTGTATCCTTTGGCTGGCAGTGTGAAGGCAGTTTTACTGCACACGAGATGGAAACTTCAGTGGCTGGTAGGATGATGAGTAGTTAGAATGACAGAACCACAGAGCTGCTGAGGTTCACATACAGCTCTGGACATCACTTACTGTAACCCACCTGTTCAAGACAGGGTCAACTAGAGCAGGTTACTCAGGACGATGTCCAGCAGGACTTTTAATATCTCCAGGGGTGCAGAATCCACAGATACTTTAGGGAGCCTGTTCTAACTTTTCACCATCTTCACAGCAAAGAAATTTTCTGATCTGTTTAAAGGAAATGTAGTGTACTTCAATTCTGCCTCTTTTTCCTTGTCCTGTCACTGAACACCAATGAGCTCTCTCTGCTTTATCCCCTCCCATTAGGTATTTATAAACATTGATAAGATCCCCCAGAGCTTTCCCATTTCCATATGAACAGTCCCATCTTTCTCAGCTTATTTTTGTATGTCAGATGTTCCAGTCATTTAAATATCTTTGTGGCCTATCACTGGGCTCACCCTACTCTGTCTGTGTACTTTTTGTGCTGGGTAGCCAAGAGCTGGAACAACACTCCAGATGTTTCTTCTCAGAGAAGAGTAGAGGGGAAGGATCAACTCCCTTGAGCTGTTAGCATCACACTGTAGCCAAGGATGAGTTGATGGCTTTGCTGCAATGTTGTACATTTGGCTCACGTTCAATTTGTCCAACACATCTCTGTTCCACTGAATAAGAAGTTAGTGCTCTGATTTTCTAAAGCACATTCTCAACACAAAAAAAATTATTTATTTTACAATTAATTTTGTGTTAAAAATGTAAGTATCAATGTAATCAATCCCACTTTCTAGTAGAAAATGTAATTAAATAAAATATTTTCTGATGTGTATCTCAGTCTATGTTCCATTACTGTGCCTGGGTGAAGATCATTATTGCCCTGAAAGCTAAATTACAATCTGTCTTCCTTGTGCTTCTCCCAGCCCATGGGCATCTTCTCCATCCTGGAAGAGGAGTGCATGTTCCCCAAGGCAACAGACACCTCTTTCAAGAACAAGCTCTATGACCAGCACCTGGGAAAGTCCAGCAATTTCCAGAAGCCCAAGCCTGCCAAAGGCAAGGTTGAGGCCCACTTCTCCCTGGTGCACTATGCTGGAACAGTGGACTACAACATCACTGGCTGGCTGGAGAAGAACAAGGACCCTCTGAATGAAACTGTCATTGGGCTGTACCAGAAATCATCTGTGAAGACCCTGGCCTTACTCTTTGCCAACTATGGTGGAGCAGAAGCAGGTCAGTTCTTTGAATTCCATGTTATCACAAGTTACAAAAGGGAATCAAAGAAGGTAAAAGAAAAAAAAATCTAAAATCTGTTTTATTTCTTTTCAATTTAGCGGAGGCATCTGCTGGTGGCAAGAAGGGTGCCAAGAAGAAGGGTTCTTCATTCCAGACTGTCTCAGCTCTTTTCCGGGTACAGTAGAGAATTCACTATTTCTTCCTAAGATGAGGAGTAAACCCACCAATTACTATGGCTAGTCTTTTTTTGTCTTGGTTCTGTTAGAAGATTCTGAAGTTCTTGGGCCACATTCTGCTAGGAATAAATCCAGTTAATCTACTTATACTTCATTTCACTGAATGCACAGCTTTTCCATTTGTTCACTTGTCTCAGGATGATGTTTCCAGATGGAAATATGTCATATATATATGTCATATAAACTTTTAAAATACACTTCAAATATAGCTCCAGATGCACACCTCTTGCTTCAGAACCTGTTAAGTCCCTCTTACAACATTCTGGCCACTGTCGATCTGTTTGCTCCATTTATATCTCTAGTTTTTCTCCCTAACTCAAGGATCAATTTCTTACACTTGAAACACCACCACTCCTTGGGTTATGGATTTTCAAGATGTTAGATACTTGACAGTCCTTTGTCATAACCAAGTCTTGCTGCCTGACTGCTCCATACATTTCTGCCAGGTGAAATACCTACTGTCTCCTGAGGTATTACCCTTTTCATTTAGGTATCCTTCATTTAGGATTACATTCTTGATATAGATTTTTTTTTCTCCAGATTTGCTGTCACACGATTCTTCATCACCTGACAGCCTCTAGCCAGCGATCTGAAAAAGGATATGGGCATGTGTGTATATGCCCCAAGAAAAATAATGATAGAATCATAGAGTACACTGAGTTGAAAGGGATCATTGAGTCTAAGTCCTGGCCCTGCATACACACCCCAACAATCCCACCCTGTGCCCAAGAGTGTTGTTCAAATGCTTCTTGAGCTCTGGCAGCCTTGGGATTGTGATCATTCCCGGGGAGCTTATTCAGTGCCCCCCCCACCCTCTGGGTGAATAATTATAGCTGTACTGCCTGTATCATTCAAAAATAATGCAAAAAGCCTATGTTTAAAGGTCACACGATTTTAGGAAGTAATATTGTAGGAGAAATATTTTTGGTGCATTTGGGTTGCATTTCTGTTATGTTTTCAAACTTCCACCATCCCTCTTGTTTATATATGATACTGTTTAGACATTTACATGTTTTGTCTGCTTCATTTACATGCTTTGAGATGTTCTCTAGAGGTACCTCTTCCCCTCCACTAATTAGAGACAATAATTTTTTATAAATAAGCATACAAATATCAATTACAAAACAAGGCTGGGATTCATCTCACTCTACAAGATAAATATATAATCTAGACATTTAAAACTCAGCTTGTTGGTTTTGTCCCTTTTGCTTTCAGTAGGGAAAACACAAAGGTTCTATGTAGTGTGCTCTATATTACCCAATCTAAATGTCTACTGCAGAATGCTTCACAATGCCTCACAGGGGTACTACTTTATCTCTCTAGGTACATCCAATGGAAGATGGATATAGTTTCTAATGAAGCCATTCAACTAGAGTCAGTGAAATGTATTAAAATTGCATGTTTAAGAGTAAAATATTTCCTACAGATTACTCAGAAGTACTTTATACACTAAGTTAATTAGTGGAAAAAGATTTGTGGAAAGTCAGAAAAACTGGTGCAGAGGGCTTCCATTCAGGGTTCTGCTAATTTTTGTATGATATCGCATTTGAGAGGACTTGATGCTTACAGCAGAAATTACATTTGCTAATATTATCTTTTCTTAATGACTTTTCCAGGAGAATTTAAACAAGCTGATGGCTAACTTGAGAAGCACACACCCCCATTTTGTACGGTGCATCATCCCAAATGAAACTAAAACACCTGGTAAGACACTTACATACATATTGAAGGTTTTCAGTATGGTGCAGCTCTTCCCCACTGTATTACAGAACACAGCATGTATTTGTGCTCTGCATTGCCAGGTGCCATGGAACATGAACTGGTGCTGCATCAGCTGCGCTGTAATGGCGTGCTGGAAGGGATCAGGATTTGCAGGAAAGGATTTCCCAACAGAGTCCTGTATGCAGATTTTAAACAGAGGTCAGACTTCATCCCCTTACTGGATCACTTTGTCCATCTTAAATAGCTTTTGAAATTTAACCTCCCCCTCCTGTGACTAAAGCTTTCTCTAAACTTTCAGTTTAACAAGTGCTGTTTGTTCTCAACAGTTCTTAAGACTCTTTCTTGATGTGTACCTGCCAATTGGTCTCAACCATATCTCTCTTCATGTTCATAGAATCATTTAAGTTGGAAAAGACCCTTAAGATAATGGAATTCAAAGCAAGTCCTTCCATTTTCTTCCTCAGATACAAAGTACTAAATGCCAGTGCTATCCCAGAGGGACAATTCATTGACAGCAAGAAGGCTTGTGAGAAACTTCTTGGATCAATTGATATAGACCATACTCAATACAAATTTGGTCACACTAAGGTACAAGATCTCTTCGCTTCAAGTACTATGTGGTTTTGGTTTGCATGGCTTGATACTGATACTCAGATAGTCCAGATAGTATGTGAAATTATCCCATAGTGTATAAGAAATAGTATAAAAGAAATCAACTAAATTCTTGCTTATTCAACACTTGAATAAACTGAAATTCATGGCCATAGGATGATTTAATTAAGAGTTAATTAAGGATTATTATAGTTCCTCAACTGCAACTAACCAGAAACTTGAGTTATAAAATAATGCTACTCTGCTACTACCTATATTCTTTGTGGTTTTGCTCTTAATTTCCATAGTGTTTGTCATGAGGGGCAGTACAGACACTGCACCTGTTTTCATGTGCTTACCTAAGGTGTTCTTCAAAGCTGGGTTGGTGGGCCTCTTGGAAGAGATGAGGGACGAGAAGCTGGCACAGCTCATCACTCGCACCCAGGCCAGGTGCAGAGGCTTCCTGATGAGAGTGGAGTACCAGAAAATGGTGGAGAGGAGGTAGACTTTTCTTGAAATTAAGTTCACTGTACTTGGCTTATTGTGTCCTAATGGTATAAATATTGAACATTAATTTGACTTAACTTTCAGGGAGTCCATCTTCTGCATCCAGTACAACATTCGTGCATTCATGAATGTCAAACACTGGCCCTGGATGAAGCTGTTCTTCAAGATCAAGCCCTTGCTGAAGAGCGCAGAGTCTGAGAAGGAGATGGCCAACATGAAACAAGAGTTTGAGAAAACCAAGGAAGAGCTTGCAAAGTCTGAGGCAAAGCGGAAGGAGTTGGAGGAGAAAATGGTGAAACTGGTGCAGGAGAAAAATGACCTGCAGCTCCAAGTGCAGGCGGTGAGTACCACCAGGGGGCTTTATCCTAATTCTACTATGACTATGAGGCTGAGATTTACAACTGCATTTTCAAAATACAAAGGGAACTGCAATTTAGTTCAGTTCAATTATCATTCTTTAAGTGCGCACTTAAAGGTATAACTAGCTTCTGTAAGGACTGTCAGGTATCTGTAGTCAAAATATTACTTGGGTGAGACTTTTCTATGGTGTATGCTGAGATATTCCTATGATTAAACCTGAATTTATGCACTTTGTTCCAATGTTTTATATGATGACATAATACTAGATTCTATACCCTGCACAAATATATAAACACTCATATGTTTAAGTAGATTGAAAAGGATTTTAATTGGTTATAGCTTTTAAACCTGGCAGTTTCAAAACTAACAATATAAAATAAATTCAATATCATATGTCATTCTTTTGCAAGATGAATCAAATTTGAAAGAACAAAACTGTTGTCCAGAAATCTGAACAATGAAGGTAAGTATCTCGAAATTCCCTCAAAAAGCCTATCCCTGAAAATGGCATCTCCCTACCAGGAAGCTGATGCTTTGGCTGATGCTGAGGAAAGGTGTGACCAGCTCATCAAAACCAAAATCCAGCTGGAAGCCAAAGTTAAAGAAGTAACTGAAAGGGCTGAGGATGAGGAAGAAATTAATGCTGAGCTGACAGCCAAGAAGAGGAAACTGGAGGATGAATGTTCAGAGCTGAAGAAAGATATTGATGACCTTGAGCTAACACTGGCCAAGGTGGAGAAGGAAAAACATGCCACAGAAAACAAGGTAGGAGGCAGAACTTGTCATTCGTGCTTCAGAAAAGACCTGTCTTGTTCTAAAGTTTTAAGCACCATTTTCTATCTGTGCTTGTTCCTTTCTTCTCAAAGGTGAAAAACTTGACTGAGGAGATGGCAGCCCTGGATGAGACCATTGTGAAGCTGACAAAAGAGAAGAAAGCCCTCCAAGAGGCCCATCAGCAGACCCTGGATGATCTGCAGGCAGAAGAGGACAAAGTCAATACCCTGACCAAAGCCAAGACCAAGCTGGAGCAGCAAGTGGACGATGTAAGCACACAGACATAGAGCAGGAACAGGACAGGTATGGACTCCGACCTGGCTGGTAGAGCACTGATGGTCTTGTTGTGTTTAGCTGGAAGGGTCCCTGGAGCAAGAGAAGAAACTGCGCATGGACCTGGAGAGAGCTAAGAGGAAACTCGAAGGAGACCTGAAGCTGGCCCAGGACAGCATCATGGATTTGGAGAACGATA
>VZRZ01007767.1:0-75465 GCA_013398175.1 Climacteris rufus
GCAGAGGAGGCAGGACCTGGGGAAGGCACTGCAGTTACTGGGAGGGGGTGGCAAGAGCAGAGCAGTGCCTGGAGGAGAAAAAGGTGGGGCAGAGAGGAAGAAAAACATTCCACTGACCTGTTCTCTGTGGGGCAGCAGCAGGCAAAGGGTGTCTGTCCAGATCAGCGGTGCTTGCTGGCATCTCTTGCTCCTTTGGTATTCATATCCTAAAGTGGATTTTCCCAGCTCAGTAAAATGTAGGAGAAAGTCCCCAGATCAGCTGGAGGTCCCCACTCCTTTCCCACCACCTCCACTTCGTGCTCTGTCCTGGTGTTGCTACCCAAGACTTAGTGGAGTCATGGGAGACTCGGAAATTGCAACTGTGGCCACATCCGAGCTCCATTTCCTCTGAGTTATTTGTCTTGATTTTTTTTTCTGGGAGTCAGAAACAACTCCCACTCCAGGAAGAGCACCAGGATCATTGCCAAAACCTGCCCTGGGCCCAAAGGAGCAGAGCTGAACCAAGAATTCCCATTTTTGTCATTCCACAGCAGGCTGACAGAGCCCAAGAGAAGGACAGCAAAGAGTTGCTTGCAGCCAGGTTATCAGCACTGAGAGCCCACATTAATTACTGCTGATCCCCTTAATGATGCAATGAAAGCTGTTAGAGACCAGATTTTGGGGTGCTCTTGTCCTTTCCAGTCCTTCACCAGCAGCTCATCCTCCTCCTCCTCAGTCTTGGGATCACTTGTGGTTGTTTTTACCTGATCCAACCCCTTTGCCAGCAGGCACTCCTTCCTCCAGACCAGGATGCTCCACACCCTGTCCAACCTGGCCTGGAACACTTTCAGGGATGGGGCAGGCACAGCTTCTCTGGGAAACCTGTGCCAGGGCCTGCCCACCCTCACAGGAAAGGATTTCTGCCTGATATCCATCTGAACCCATCCTTTGGCAGTGGGAAGCCATTCCCCCTTGTCCTGTCCCTCCAGGCCCTTGTCCAAGGTTCCTCTCCACCTCTCCTGGAGCCCCTTTAGGTCATGGATCTTGAACTGTGTGCACTTGAAAGGATGGGCCTGGCGAGGGATGTGAGATTCCATAGCTGGGGACACGAAGGCGGTGTCAGTGAGGAAGAGAGGAGGCAGTTCTGGTGCCAGGGTCAGCAGCCATGCCAGTTTCCAGCAGGAGCATCCCAGCTCCCAGACACGTCAGGCTGGGTAGGAATCATCTCACCTCATTCCAGCCTTCTGAAAAGTCCATGAAATTCATTGTAGGCTGCTGTCTGACTCCCAAGGGAGTGTAGAAGATGACTCCAATGAAATAATGATGTGCTGAGGCCTGAGCAGCAGGCCTCAGCCTGAGCTGACTTACAAGATGGACCCTGGGCACTGTGTGCCCAACACCAGCAGTGTTATTTAGCTAACAATAGATGACCTGGACTCTTATGCAGCTGTTTAACACCAAACCAGCTGCTTTAGACACTTTCCCATAGATTTGTGTAGTTATGTGTAAGAAATGTATCATTTTAAGAAACTTTCCCAACTGAAATGAATAGAGGCTTGCTTGGAGGGTATTTTAGGGGAAAACCCTCCCAGCTAAGGCTCTGGCCAAGCCCTGGCCCTGGCTGATCGGGAAGTGCCATCAGAGCCCAGTGTTTCTGTGCTAAAAATATCATGAAGTCACTTGGGCTTGCTGATTTGGGCCTACAGAAGCTGGAGCCCTTTTTGGGCGAGGGGAGACCTGCAGGATCACACTGTGGGAGAGTGGTGCTGTGGATCTTTATCAATCAGATGGCTCAAGGAAATCCTCAGGCACTGTCCCAGGGTTTTTCAGCAGTGCAGTGGAAGGGATCAACAGGCTCAGATCACCAAGTCTATGGCAGCATCATTGATGCTGGGAGTGTTTTCTTTGGGTTCATCAAAGACCCTCTGGAGAGATTTCCTGAGGGACTGCATGGAGCAGTCCCTCCAGCAGCTCCCCATGGAGCACTGCCTCCGGGAGGTCCCCACTGAGAAGTAGATGAAGGGTTTGATGCTGGTGTTGACGCAGGTGAGCAGGAAAACAACCGGTGAGGACACAAAGTTGTAGCCGAGGTGCTGCAGAAAACTCCAGAGGCCGAGGAGGAGAGTGAGGAGCACAATGAGGAAGGTAACGATGTCGCGCCTCTTGGGTTGCTGCTGCTGGGAGCCACACTTGGCCTTAATGAAGAGGATTGTGCTGTAATTGAGCATGGGTGCAGCAACGAGGAGCAGGATGATGCCATACACAGAGATGAGAACCACCTGGCAGTGGTCCTGCTCATGTGATGGGCACAGGGAAGTCACGGTGGGAATAAGAGTGAAGAGAGAGAAGAAGGCCCAGGACTGGGCACTCTCCAGCATCCACAACCTGCGCTGCAGAAAGTGGCGGGGGCAGCACAAGCAGAAGCACAAGCAGGGAATGCAAATGTACTTTGCAACATTGATGTCGTTCAGTCGGAACAGTGCCCAGTAGTAGGAGACCAGGGACAGCTGGGAAAGGAACCTCAGGTACACCGGGGCCGTGAGGGTGGAGCAGGACACGTCCTCCAGCAGGAAGAGCAGGGCGGAGGGGAGAGCAAAGAGAATGAAGAAGATGTCAGCGACAGCCAGCTCTAAGATGCAGTTGGTAGCATCGTTCTTGCTGATGAGCCTGAAAACAGCTGCATTCCCAGCCAGCCCACAGATGCAGATGAGCAGCGTGACAATGTGTATAACCACGTTGGTGACATCTGTCTCACACAGATTGTGTCCTTCAGTGGGTGAGGCAGGAGGTGGGGACACGGTGCTCCCGTCCATGGATGGACGCTGGGCAGGCGCTGGGATGTGGCCCCGGCTGTGGTCAGAGTGGATGGGGAGTTGGTGCTTGGAGAATCCAGGGATGGACCAGGCAGCTCCTCAGCAGCTCCCTGCAGTGGGAAGGGTTCAGTGGAGAGAAGTGAGCTGTGCAGGGGAGGAGGGCGGTGGAAATTGTGGGGTGGGAGAGGGAGGTGGGAGGGTTGGGATGCTGATCAGGAGATGCAGAAAAGAAGCCTCGGGCAGAGGAGGCAGGACCTGCGGAGGGCACTGAAGTCAATAGAGAGGGTGGCAGGAACAGCAGTTGCTGGAGGAGAGGAAGGTGGGGCAGGGAGGAAGGGAAAAATTCCACTGACCTGTTCTCTGTGGGGCAGCAGCAGGCAAAGGGTGTCTGTCCAGATCAGCGGTGCTTGCTGGCATCTCTTGCTCCTTTGGAATCCATATCCTGCAGTGGATCCTCCCAGGTCAGGAACATGAAGAAGGAAGTCCCCAGATCAGCAGGAGGTCCCCACTCCTGTCCTGCCGGCTCCTCCCCGTGCCCTGTGCTGGAGTTGTTCCTCAAGGCTCAGTGTGGTCATAGGGCAGTAGGAGGTGGTTTTACAGCTTTGGGTGTGTCAGAGCTCCACTGCCTCGGGCTTATTGAACTTGATTTTTTTTCTTTTTTTTTTTTTTTTTCTATTTAGTTTTAACATTTAANATGGCTTTTGTCACAAGCTCCATTGTGCAAATGGCTCCTCATTTTCGCCTGACTGGAAAGACAGCTTCCCTAGAGAATGTCCCATTCTCCCACTGCCTTCCCTCTCCCAAACATTTTGTACCATTCCTCATTTCTGCTCCCTGAGGGGTCATTGTGCCTCCAGCAGCAGAGGGATGCCGGTGGTGCTGATGGCACTGGAATGCTGGCAGTGCTGGCAGTGCTGGTGAGGCAGCTGGGTGCTTGTCAGAAACAACTCCCATTCTGGGAAAAGCTCCGACATCCTTGCCAAAGCCTCCCCAGGGCCCAATGAAGCACAGCTGACCTTCTGCCTGTCCTATCCCCATCCCATCCTCATCCCGGCTCCCCTTTCCTGCTACCTGTCCCCTATCCCATCCTCATCTCTGCTCCCCACCCCCATTTCCACCCCAGTCTCCATCCCATCCTGTCCCATCCAGTACCGTCCCGTCCCTCCCACTCCACAGGGTTTCCAAGCCCGTGGCCACTTCCTGGCTCCAAGTGAGGCCCGTTTGGCTCTGCTGCCCTCCAGTAGGCAGATTTGGCATTGCTGGCAACTAAACAGACTTCGACTCTGCCATTTACTCATACTGATTTAATTCTGGAAGGAAAGAATGGGACAAATTCCCTCTGAAAGCAGAAGAGAATGTTGCAGTTCCTCCCCCAGCTCTGCAGCCCTACCTGGTGTCTCTTGCCGTGATCCGGGAATGCAGGGCTGGATGTGCCAGACAGAAGGGGAAGGATGCTCTGTGCCATCCCAAACCCTCTCCTGCTGCCCAGAGGCACCAGCCCCGCAGAGATTTGGGAAATCAGCGCTGGCCCGTGCTGGGTGTGTCCCCAGGGCTTCACCTGTCACACCCTGCACAGGCAAGAGATCCCTCAAAACACCATGAAACTCCTGTGCTGAGCCCGAAGAGACGGAGTTTATTCCCTGGGGCCAAGGCAATGAGGGTCATTCCATGGGGAACAGAGCTGGGGAACAGCGCTGAGCCCAGCTACAATACTGGGAATCATGTGCCCTCATGTCCACATGCTTCTGGCTGTCTCTGAGGTTCCACCTCTCCAGGTGCCACATGTCCAGCAGTGCCTCACAGAGCCGTCACCTCCACCACAGTGCCCCTGGGGCCGTGGCTCCCCTCGTCACTGCCGGCGTTCTCCTCGAACACCCTCCGCAGAGCCACTTTGACGGAGCGCTGGAAGCGGCGCCGCCGGCAGCTCCCCACCAGCACATAAATCACCGGGTTCAGGGTGCAGTCCAGCAATGCCAGCAGCAAAGAGGTGTTTTCCGGGAATAGCTCTCCTGAATCGGGAAGGTTGAGAAAAACCTCCACGCAGAAAGGGATGCCGAAGGCGAAGAAGAGCAGGACGTTGAGCAGGATGGCGACAAAGAGCTTCTCTGGGTGTCTCCTCCGAGAGGCACAGCGGAGCTTCACGAACAGGAACAGGTTGGAAACCAACATCATGAAGGAAAAAACCACGGACATGGCGAGGGCTACACCTGCAAGGATGGTCTCTGAGTCTTCAGTAAAGGTGTAGGTGAGGTAGAGGGAGGAGACAAAAAGCCCGGCCAGAGCCCAGAGGGCCCCGCTGACGACGGCCGAGAGGTGCCGGGGCCGGTGGCAGCGGTACCAGACGGGGCAGAGCACGGCAGCGCAGCGCTCCACGCTCATGGCTGCCAGCAGCCCCAGGCTGCTCAGGTCAAACAGGTGGCATGGGAACCCAAGGGCAAACACAAAATCTCTGTAGTGGTCAATAAAAGGGAGCAAGGACGTGCAAAATGTTGCTAAGGCCAGAAAAGCCAGTATAAGCAGGAAGAACAGGAGGAGCAGGGAGAAGTCGGCAACAGCCAGGTTTAGGATGTAGACGGTGAAAGGGCTCTGCTTTGTGTGGAAGCCCAGGAACCACAGGACCACCCCATTCCCTGCCAGCCCACAGAGGGAAATCCCCAGGCAGAGACCCGCAAAGGCAATCTGTGTGTACGGAATACTCAAGCATTCCTGTCTGATTAATTCCTCCCAATCCAGAGATCCATAAATTGTGTCGTTCAGGGTGAGGTTGGTTGTGCTGGTCTCCTCCATGGTGAATGATCCTACTCTGGGTGGCTGCCTTCTCCTTTTCCCACCACCTCCTAGGAGAGATGGGGAACCACAGGGAAATAAGCAGCATCTGCATTCCCAGTATCCATAGTCTTTCCCCATGCTCTGCTTCCAGTCCCAGGAAGAACCCTGTCCCCTGCAGTGCCCAGGACAAGCTCCCACCCCTCCAGCCCCATCCCTGGACAGGAAGCATCTCCCACCAGTCCACCCCTGGATTCCTACCTCTAGTAGGAACAGCACTGTCACAGGAGTCCCAGCACACGGGAGCTCCAGGCTTGCCAGGAGAAGGGAGCTGGTGGTGGCTGCTGGGACCACTGGCTGTGCTTCAGCCTCGCCCCTCGTGCCTGGGGTGCAGCCCTGGGCCCAGAGATCACATCCCGTGGTCAGGAGCCTCCCCTCACAATCTCACCACATCGGTGACAGCTTCCCCTCACATGTCCCCTGGACAGAGATCTTGTCAGGAGGAGGTGTCCATGTCACCACCTTCCTCTTCTCCTGCCACTCTCCAGTGTCACCCCACCATGCCAGGGGCTTCTGGCCTTCACTGCATGTGCCAGGTGGTGCATCCATCAATGCAGAAGGTGATAAAAATCATTCTTATGGATGGAGGATGGCAGAGGGATGACAGTGATGAGCCAGAGACCTTCAGGAGTGAGAAATCACTGATGTGCAACAGCACAAGTTGCTCAGTGCCTCTAGTGACATGTAACTGGTGCTCAAAGCCTTCTGCCCGCTTCCTTCTGGGAGAAACTTCCAGGAGTTGCACCTTTCTTCATCCCCCTCTCATGGATGGACCCTGAGCCTGTGTTCTCTCCTTGTTTCAAGTCTACCTCTAGCTCCAAATCCTGCAGCTCCAGACCAGACACCCTGGAGAGCCCATGGACCTTGTTCATTAACATATCCATCAGTCTTGGGGATGACAAGCGTAGGATACAACTCCGAAGGAGATGGAAAACACATGAAAGAGGGGTACAAAAAAAGCAATAAAATGCCAGTCCCTGTGCTGGGAAAGGCTGAGGTTGTGCAGCAGGAACCACTTGGAGATAAGAGCACCATGTACCCCACAAAATGTAATCTCAGAGGAGACACATGCCTGGCAGGGATGATTAGATTGATGGTTGTGATTAGATGGGATGTGATCAGAGGCAGTGGGCAAAGCCCTTGTGCAGTCCCGTGTCTGGGCACTTGTGATTGCCCACAGCAAGTGCACACAAGGGCAGAGCTTGATCCCAGCGCTGCTGCTGAGGTGCTCTGTTGGCATTCAGGGTGTAGGGACTGGGTGTACGATGGGTTCTGGGATTTCTGAGCGGTTCAGAAAACCCTCTAAAAGCTGAGAAGACCATAGTGGGATAAGCTTTCCACGGACAGGATCTGCCCTCACCAGAGGAGGGTTTTGACCCAGGATTCCTGGCACTTCAAGTGACATGATATTATCAATGCTGTCCTCTCCTTCTCTGTAGTTTTAGATCCAGTAAATGGTGTTTAAAATTGCAGACTCTGAGTGTCTGCACTAATGGCATCATAACAGATCTGCCACTCCTCATGAAGAACTGGGGGAAGGCGAGGAAGGTGGTGACGTGGCCCTCTGCCCCTGACAAGATCTCTGTCCAGGGGACATGTGAGGGGAAGCTGTCACCGATGTGGTGAGATTGTGAGGGGAGGCTCCTGACCACGGGATGTGATCTCTGGGCCCAGGGCTGCAGCCCAGGCACGAGGGGCGAGGCTGAAGCACAGCCAGTGGTCCCAGCAGCCACCACCAGCTCGCTTCTCCTGGCAAGCCTGGAGCTCCCGTGTGCTGGGACTCCTGTGACAGTGCTGTTCCTACTAGAGGTAGGAATCCAGGGGTGGACTGGTGGGAGATGCTTCCTGTCCAGGGATGGGGCTGGAGGGGTGGGAGCCTGTCCTGGGCACTGCAGGGCATGGGATTCTTCCCAGGGTTGATGTGGAGCTGATGGACAGATGGCAAATGCTGGTAAGCTGGTGCCACTTGTTTCCCTCTGGTTCTCCATCTCCCCTAGGAGGTGGTGGGAAAAGGAGAAGGCAGCCACCCAGAGTAGGATCATTCACCATGGAGGAGACCAGCACAACCAACCTCACCCTGAACAACACAATTTATGGATCTCTGGATTGGGAGGAATTAATCACCCAGGAATGCTTGAGTATTCCGTACACACAGATTGCCTTTGCGGGTCTCTGCCTGGGGATTTCCCTCTGTGGGCTGGCAGGGAATGGGGTGGTCCTGTGGTTCCTGGGCTTCCACACAAAGCAGAGCCCTTTCACCGTCTACATCCTAAACCTGGCTGTTGCCGACTTCTCCCTGCTCCTCCTGTTCTTCCTGCTTATACTGGCTTTTCTGGCCTTAGCAACATTTTGCAGGTCTTTGTTACCTCTTGCTCCTCTCTATGTGTATTTTGTGTTTGTTGCAGCAGGACCCCTGAGTCATGTGCTAGTTCTGAGCAGCCTGGGGCTGCTGGCAGCCATGAGCGTGGAGCGCTGCGCTGCCGTGCTCTGCCCCGTCTGGTACCGCTGCCACCGGCCCCGGCACCTCTCGGCCGTCGTCAGCGGGGCCCTCTGGGCTCTGGCCGGGCTTTTGGTGTCCTCCCTCCACCTCAGCTTTTCTGAAGACTCGCAGACTGTCCTCGCATGTGTAATCCTTGCTATTTCCCTGATTTTGTCCTTTGGGATGTTGGTTTCCAACGTATTCCTGTTCCTGAAGCTCCGCTGTGCCTCTCGGAGGAGATACCTAGGGAAGCTCTTTGTCGCCATCCTGCTCAACGTCCTGCTCTTCTTCGCCTTCGGCATCCCTTTCTGCGTGGAGGTTTTCCTCAACGTTTCCGACTCCAGCAAGCTTTTCCTGGGAAACACCTCTTTGCTGCTGGCATTGCTGGACTGCACCCTGAACCCGGTGATTTACGTGCTGGTGGGGAGCTGCCGGCGGCGCCGCTTCCAGCGCTCCGTCAAAGTGGCTCTGGGGAGGGTGTTCGAGGAGAACGCTGGCAGTGACGAGGGGAGCCACGGCCCCAGGGGCACTGTGGTGGAGGTGACGGCTCTGTGAGGCACTGCTGGACATGTGGCATCTCTGAGACAGCCAGAAGCATGTGGACATGAGGGCACATGGCACAGAGTGAGCACAGCCAGGCTCAGTCCTGTTCCTTGGCTGTATTCCCTGTGGAATGACCCTCATTGCCCCATCCGTAAGGAATAAACTCTGTTGATGAAGCAAAGATTGGAAAAACGGGCAAAGCAACGGGTGCTGGGTTGGTGATGGTGGGATTTGGGGTGTATGGAATACGAAATGGGGTAAAACTAAAATTTGGGGGGAAAAAGGGGGAGAAAGGGGGGGAGAGAAAGGGAGAAAGGGAAAAAGAGAAAGGGAGAAAGAAAAAGAGAAAGAGAGGGAAAGAAAGATGAAAAGAAAGAGAAAAGGAAAGAAAGAGAGAAAAAGAAAAAGGAAAGAAAAAAGAAAAAGAGAAAGAAGAAAGAAAGAAAGAAAGAAAGAAAGAAAGAAAGAAAGAAAGAAAGAAAGAAAGAAAGAGAAAGAAAAAGAAAGAAAGAAAGAAAGAAAGAAAGAAAGAAAGAAAGAAAAAGAAAGAAAGAAAGAAAGAAAGAAAGAAAAAGAAAAGAAAGGAAACTAAGCAAGATAATGAATGAGAGAGAGAAAGAAGGAGTGAAAGAAAATAAGAAAGAAAGAAAGGGAGAAAGTAGAAAAAAGAAGACTGAGAATGACAAAGGATTTGCGTGGACAGGCTAGGTGGTGAAGGATAACACCAGAGTGCTAAATCCACATGGACAGTTGGGTCAGTCACACAGGGGCTGGTCCTGCTCCCTCTGGAATCACTTTTGGAAGTTATTCACCTGCCAAAGGGAAGCTCAGCTGTGATATACCATACAACACCTGGAGTGAGCTGTTTTAAAATAAACTTGGCTTTTCTGTCCTTTTTCAGTAGACACTGGCTCAAAGGTTCTTCCTGTGCCTTAAATAAAAAGTTATGTACCAGATTTTATATTCTGTGTGCTTTTATGCATTGATAAATCAGAGCATAATAATAATTGTAGTAATAATAATAATAACAACAACAATTTAAAATACAATTTGTATTCCTTTAAAAAAAAAGAAAAATACTTCTGGCCTTTTTAGTAACAACGGAAATGGTTTTTTTGTCCCAATTATAAAATCATTTGAGATATTAAAAGAACATTTTGAACATGTTTGCTGATAAAAACATGCTCTCTTCCCCTCAGCAGAAGTCAGAATAACAAAAACTGTACTAAAAGTAATTGATTACATAGACCTAATTCTGAAGCACCTGTATGTACATTACAGAAAAACAGTATTAAAAAAGAATAATAGAAATGGGACTCAAATTTCAGCTTTCAGGGACTCTGAACAGGAAGCAAAAAGCAACTGCAGGCATTAGGGTGAACCACTGGTTTTTTTAAGTGGTGCTTTTCAAGACTAATAAAAAAGCAAAGGAACAGATAAAAGAGAAGAGATGACAGAAGGATGCAGCTTCCCTGTTGGAAATATTTGCTGGTGAAGGCACAAGGAGGAAATCTCTGAGGTTTTTCAAAGAAATTTACCTATATTTCCTTTTTCTAACAGTTTTGTTAAAAAAATAAATGCTAGGTAGTCTGATAATACAAACTTGTGAATGACAAGGATTTATCCTGAGCAGGATTTCTTTGATGAAATTCAGACACCAAGACATTCCACATTATCAGATGAATATTATTTAATAGTCACTGCAGAGAAACAGGCACTTTTAATGTGGTCCAAATACAGGTCAGGAATATTCTGTGGTGCAGGTGCCTGTGTGCTTTCACCCACCACAGCTGGGAATCAAAACAGTGACCTAAAATATCTACAAAGTGAGTACTGAAGGTCAGGTGAGATGTAACATCCCCAGCACCTCGGAGTTCTTGAGTTCTGCCAAGGAATTCCAGACAGGATTTTAGGAGGACATCGTTATGGTGTCCCGGGTTTCCCGCTCATCTCTGTCATCCCCCGACTCCTGGAAGGCCCTCTGGAATGCCAGCCTGAGGGCGAGCTTGAATTTCCGATCCCTGTAGCTTCCCACCAGGAAGTAAATGACAGGGTTGAGGGTGCTGTTGACGCAGGACAGCACGAAGCCGATCTCCGGGGAATACAGAAACTTGTGGCCCAGGAAGTCCAGGAGGATGAGGACGCTGAGGGGCACGGCGAAAATGAGGAAGAGGAGGATGGTGAGCATGATGACGGTGAAGAGCCGGCCTGTCTGGAAGGGCTGGGAGCTGCACTTGACCCGGAGGAAGAGGGTGAGGCTGAAGAGCACCATGAGGGGTGCACAGACGAGGAAGTCCAAGGCCCCGATGGCGATGAGCAGGCGCTGGCAGACCCCGGGAGAACGGCGGACGGTGCACAAAATGTATCCCAGAGTGTTCAGGAGCAAGGACAGCGCCCACAGCAGGCCGGACACCACGGCGGACAGGTGCTTGGGGCGGTGTGTCCGGCACCAGATGGGGGAGAGCACGGACAGGCAGCGCTCGATGCTGATGGCCGTCAGCAGGTACAGGCCCGTGCCGTACATGAAGAGATCCAGGAAGAGGAACAGCCCGAACTGCACGCCCACGTTGAACTGCATGAGGTACTGCACGGTCTCCACGGCGATGCAGAGCAGGTAGCCGAAGTCAGCGGCCGCCAGGTTCAGGATGTAGACGGTGAAGTGGTTCCTGCGGATGCGGAAGCCCAGGTACCACAGCACCAGGCCGTTCCCAGCCAGGCCGCAGGCAGCGCTCAGCAGGCAGAAGCTCTCCATGAACTTGAGGACGGCGTAGGATGGCTCCGGCTGTCCCACAGCCCCGCTCTGGTTGGTCCCAGGACCCTGGGTGGCTGGTGTCAGAAGGAGGATGGGTGTGGCTGAGGCTCTCATAGTGGGTGATTCCAGACCTGGAAGCAGAGAGGGGACAGAGGTAACTCCAGGGTGACTTTCCATCCAGGAGGGGTTCCTGGGTTTGTTCCAAGGCTTTGTACAGAACTTGATTTCATAGAATCACAGAATGGTTTGGGTTGGACCTTAAAGACCATCCCATTCCACCCCGTCTGGTCTAGTGGAAGGTGCCCCATCCAGTTGGAACTGGATGATCTTTCAGGTCCCTTCCAGCCCCAACCACTCTGGGATTCTGTGATTCTATGAAAACAACTGGTAGGTTTTTATATGGACAAGTGATTTCTATTTAAATAAAGTGCCATTTGATGTGGTTCTCCTGGGTCCCATGTACAGTAACAATAAGCATTTCGGTCTGGCAGAGGCCTCAGCTTCTCCCTCAGACACTCTGAGAACCACATGTAAGAAACCACAGATTCTCTCATCCTCACAGGACACGGGAGCTGTGGGTCTGACAACTTTTTCACCCCGTTCCCTGAGCTAGGTCATTGTTTCCCCCCCATAGTACTAAGATCTGATTGAGAATCTTCAGGGTGAAAACAAAAGTAAGAAAATAGTTTTAACACCATTTTTTTTGTGTGTCTGATGAGAACAAAGTGGTTCTTCTGCTGTCTCTCAAGCAGCGGTTAATTTGGACAGGGAAGGCAGAGAAGTGCCATGAGGGATGGGTTAAAAAGAGGAGAGGAACAAAAAACAGTGTTTTCTGGAAAGAGGTGAATCATTGAACCATGTAACCCACATGAGTCCTCTGTTCTCTCTTTGTAGAACACGGCAGCACACACGGAGACAGACTTCCAAATCCACCCACAACGTGACAGACTGAATCACTGCTGTCCATCCCAGCACCCAGGCACACTGACACCGGGGACAGAGGGAAGAGAAGTGTGTGATGCAGGGAATTGCAAGGCCATGTTGGACAGAGTGTAGAGCAACCTGGTGTACTGGAAGGTGTCCCTGCCCATGGCAAGGGGTGGAACTGGATGGGCTTTAAGGCCCCTTCCAACCCAAACCATTTGAGGATTCTATGATTTCCTTTAGGGCTGCTTGAGACCAGGGAACTTCTGGCACTGCACCATTAGACAGGGAGCTGGATGATCCCATCCTGAGCTCTTAGGTCATCTTGAGCACTTCTTCCATGAAGACTTTGGAGAGAAGCCCTGTGGCTGTTCCTCCCTCACAACCTGCTGCAGGGGCAGATGCAAATTATCACATTTTTGCAGGAATTAGCAGAAATGGCTTCAGATTCTGCACAGCTTTTCAGCTGTGAGGACAGAGGAAGGCCTGGTGGTTAAGAGGTTTCCTGGCCTCTGTGCAAGTAAATTTCCATGCGATTTGAAGAGGTTGTGAACATTTGAGTGTTGCTTAAGCTCTGTCTCAGCCCACTGCAGCCTCCATAGGTGCATCTCTCTCGACTGGGGATTCAGGGAATGACAGGTGATTATTTCCTGTTGTTAAATGCCATGGCTTTGTGCCATAGGCCATATCATAGAATCATGGAATGGTTTGGGTTTGGAGGGCTCTTAAAGCTCATCTTGTTCCAAACTCCCACCATGGGCAGGGACACCTTCCACTACCTCAGGCTGATCCAAGCCCTGTCCAACGTGGCCTTCGAAATTTCCAGGGGTGACACAGCCACAGCTTCTCTGGGAAACCTGTGCCAAGGCATCACCACCCTCACAGGGAGGAATTTCTTCCCAATATCTAATTCAAATCCACTGTCTTCCAGTTTAAAATAATTCCACTTGACCTGTCACTCCAGGCCCTTGTCCAAAGTCCTAGCTCTCTTGGAGCACCTTCAGGCACTGGAAAGTGCTCTATGTGCATAAGGACTGCCAGGAACAGAAATGGCTGCAGTGGGTAAATGACAAAACATCGATAGTTTTGCCTTCTGCTTTAACAGAAGTGAAGAAATCCTCCTCTGACTTCTGCAGACCATGGAGAAAAACACTGAAAGTCACTCACTGTTCTCATGTATTTATTTAATTCCCTTGGAAAGACTGAATTCCTGACTCCAAGACACATTCAAGACATGAATCTACTTCCTTAATGAAACTAGTAAGTGAAAGCTCTCCTCAAACAGCAGCAGCCTGAGTCCAGGTGGTCTTTTCCTCTCTTGGGATTAAACATCCTCCCTGTGGTCTTCCTGCAAATCCTGGCTGTAGATCCCCTGGCCCCACAAACACGTCAGACTACGGACAGAAATTTATACTGTTGTAACCCCAGGTCTCTGAATAATAAAATGACATTTTATAGTACAGAGGTGCATTTAGAGCAATTCAAGAGCACTTGTTCATGGAAAAGGTTCCTTGGAATGAAGAGTTCCTTATACTGAAAATGGTCAAGATCAATTGGCCTACAGCAAATTTCTGCCCAGCAGTAGATGTAAATACTTGATCTTTTTTCCTTCATTGCTTTTGTTTCTCTTCCCTTCCCCTCACCATCTCCCCAAAGCCTGGCAGAAACCACTAGAGTGCAATGCCAAAAATCAAAAATCCATCTTGGAATTTCTCACCTTCTTGTGGGTTCCTTGTTGTTTCAGCGCCTGTTTCTGGCAATGCTGTCACCTGGACTCTGTGACACAGGGTGCAGCTGGAGTCCCTGGGTCATCCTGCAGTGCTGGCTGGGCAGCCACTGTTTAAAAAGCCACGGTGTTTTCAGCGTGACTGGCCAGGCAGCCAATCACTCATGGGGGGAAATATCTCCTCTGTGTGTGTGTGATCACTTAGATTTGAACCACTTCCCCCTCCCCTCTTTGCAGTGTCATGGAAACATTATTTTTTTCACTACTTCTCCCTTGCTCAGCCACTCTAGCAAGAACTGTGTGTACAAAACTTGCACTGGTGGTGTGCCCTCCTCATGGTCCTGAGGTGCTCTGGTTTCACAGCCCCTGGAGATGATGATTTACTGCTGCTCAGGTAGAGAAATCATCAGTCCTCTCCTCTTACAACTTTGCTGGAGGTTTCACACCCTCCCTCAGCATTTCTCATTCCCTGTTGTGCCTGCCCAGCTGTCAGAGACCCGTCACCACAGTGTCCTCTTCTGACCCACAGCTTCCCCCAACACATCTCAGCACCTTCTGCAGTCCCTACCGCTTCACCCAACCTTGCCTCCACACTTCACACCTTGGCAGTTCCAGATGCCCAGCCTCTGCTTGTGCTGTCCCCAGTACATAACTCTGGGATCAGGAGCTCTCTCAGGGCACCTTCACACCCCACAGGCTTTCAGCACAGTCCTAAGGCACTTCTGATTTCACAAAATCCCTCAAGGCAGCCTCCAGCCTCATGCCTTTCACTTCCAATTTCACAACTTCCCCCCAAACAGCACCTCAAACTCTGGGCTCCTCCCCACCTTGTGTCTCTCACCCCAACAGAACCCAGAACCCACCCACAGCATCCCACTCCTCTCCATGCAAACTCCCTGTCCATGAGCCACCCAGATCCACCTGCCAAAGGGAGGGAAAACAGAGCAAACACCTTTCTCCTTTCCTGGCATCCTCACAGGGAACTATTTTGCAACAGGAGCTACCAGCATTGATCACCCCTGTTGGTCCATTGGGCCAGGGGACCAAAAGGACAGGAGTGTGACACCACCCAAGCTGCTGCCATGTGTGTCAGTGGGCACAGGAATGGGCAGATCCAGCCCCAATTTGCTTAGCAGGTCAGATACACATTTGTACATCTTCTGTTGTCATCTGTCCTTCCTCTTCCTTTCCCAAAGACCGCAAGACTGTTTTTACTTTCTTACCCAATCCTATTTCCTACAGTGATTACTGGCAACCCTTACTAACCTGGCCAGGACTCCAGGCTACGGTGTAAAATGATATCTAAATAAAAAGACTGTTTTCACCCAGAGCAGTATTTAACCTCCTCATGGATTTGAGGGTTTCCATTTTCTCTGCATGGATCTCTGGCATTCCATGTCAGGAGACATTCAAAATGCTTGTTTTGTTACTGGGGCATTCTAAATATCAAGGAATGGTGACAAAACAAAGGGATGGGCAGTGGATGAAACTATTTAGTGATGCCCACGGGTCAGAAGTTAAAAATACACAGTAAATTTCAGAGCAGGGATGAGTTTGTGTTGAAGTGATGCACAAATTTATTGAATTTTGGAATGGTTTGGTTTGGAAGAGACCTTAAAGCTCATCTTATTCCACTACCTGCCAGGGGCAGGGACACCTTCCACTAGACCAGGTTGCTGTCCTGGAACACCTCCAGGGATGGGGCAGCCACAGCTTCTCTGGGCAACCTCTGTCAGGGCCTCCCCACCCTCACAGGGAAAGGATTTATTCCCAATATCCCATCTAAACCCACCCTCTGCCACTAAAAGCCATTTCCCCTAACTGATCAGGTGAATAGATCCATTTCTTTCCAGAGGAAACCCCAAAAAGGCAAAAACTCTACTCAGCTGCCCTCCACAGCTGACACAAGAGCTGATTTCCTCCCCCTCCTCAGTTTCCTAATTTGTAAAAGAAGGAATTTTTTTTTACTTACACTGTAAGTCACTGACCTTTCCTGAACTGTGCAAGTTCTTGCAAAAGGCTTTATTCCCTGGGCTACCAGTGACAAAATTTAATGGAAAACAGGGACTTGGAGGGTCATCAAGAGGTGATCTTCTGTCTCTCTTCTACTCAGTATTAAGAATCTCTCACTTTTTTTTTAACGAGGATTTGTGGGGGGTTTTTGGGATACACAATGATTTAAAAGTCCTGGTTTATTGACACCATAAAGCCAAAGCAGTGGATCCTGGGCCTTTACACTTGGGAAAACCATCAAGCATGAATTAAGGGCAGACTCTGGGAATGGTTAACTGGACTAGGTCACATCACATGCCTGTCCAGTTTAATATTCAGCTAATCCATTGGCTGTTATTTCCAAGAATCATGGAATTGTTCAAGTTGGAGAAGCCCTCCAAGATCGTTGAGTCCAACTGTTCCCCAGCACTGCCACCACTAAACCATGTCCCCAAGTGCCACATCCACACATTTTAAATCCCTCCAGGATGATGCTGACTCCATCACTGCTCTGTGTAATCTGTGCCAGGGCTGGATCACCCTGTCAGTGAGGAAATTTTTTCTAAAATCCGATCTAAACTTCCCCTGGCAGGACAGGATTAATTTCTCCTCTTTCCCAGCACTGAGCATTCACACCTCCCTCCTCCAACCCCAGGAGCCCTTGAGCTGGGAGATTTCCTTGGAGAGGGTGGAGGAGCTCTGTGTAAACAAGGAAGTAAGCCCTGGAGGTGGGAGATTTCCTTGGAGAGGGTGGAGGAGCTCTGTGTAAACAAGGAAGTAAGCCCTGGAGATGGGAGATTTCCTTGGAGAGGGTTGAGGAGTGTTACTTAACAGTTTTCTTCTCTCTCCTTGCAGGGTTGTTTGTGCATCCTCCAGTGCCCACACTCCCTCCAAGCATCTCTAACATGGACAGGAAAAGCCAGGATACACTTGGTGGTGCAGGAAAGCAAGAAATTAAATGGAGCGAGATTATAAAAGTAAAAAGGTACCTCCTAAGCAAGTGTTGGAAGCTTTCCAGAAGCTCTTCTATGTTCTTTAAAGCCTCTACCAGGAAAGGCAGGTGTGGGGAGATAAAATCTTACAGCTCTTACACAAAAAATAAGATGTCCAAATGCAGAGGAGATAAGTTTTCCAGGATTTTTTCCCTTTCCTCTTTTCTTTCCTTTTCCTGATTTCCTTTCCCCTTTTTTTTCCTCCCCTCTGCTTGAACAAATGTGAAACTTCAAAAAGAAATTTCCACTTAAATTACCAAACATCTCTGTCTCTCTTTAGCTGGAACCATGTGCAGAACTGGTTCTGCAGTCCCAAATTAGATTATTTATTTCTTTTTTCTGTTAGCCACCTGAGATTTTAGGGAAAAACACTTGCAATAAGGAGATGGTGCAATTTCTCATCCTTTTTTTTTTTGGAAATTATAACAGTCCACATTGTATTTATTTCATATTGCAATTGATGGCATGATATCATGTACCTCTAGTCTGTCCCTGAAAACGTAACTTTAAAGGTGAGACATACAATTTTTTCCCCCTTTCTTAAGTATCTTTTACCCCTTACCAGTAAAACTGCGAGCACAGGAAAAGTCCCAACCTTTCCCAACTTCCTCTCTAGGCTTAATTTTGTGGGTTTGAGAGCACTTTTGGTTTTTCTCTATTTCAGCATTTCCTGTGGATGCTTGATCAGCTTTTTGCCCACACAGGAACTTCCGATTTTGTTGTATTTTAAAATCATAAAATAGGAACCTGGATCAGATGGATCCAATCCCAGAAGGACCTAGTGGGTGGCATCCCTGTCCACGGCAGGGAGGTTGGAACTAGATGGCCTAGAAGGTCCCTTCCAACTCCAACCATTCCAGGATTCTATGATTCTATGGCTGAGTCTCATGCAAGGAAAATTAAATATGCAGAGAGGGAAGAACAACAACAACAGCAAAAAACTAACAAAAAACCAAAACAAACAAAAACCCCACTTGATAAATTTAATTCTAATCCTATTTATATATTAATGAGAATGCACTTCTGGTAAAGAATTAATTTTTAAAAGTGAAAAAATGGATGAATTGTTTTGTCTTTATCTTTCCACATTCTCAGGTTTTGCATTGCACGTTGCCCAGCAGGTCAGCATGGAAAACTCCAGCAGCGTGAAGGAATTCATCCTCCTGGGCCTCTCAGAGGAACGAGAGGGGTGCAGAAAATATATTTTGTGGTGTTCCTGCTCTTCTACATGCTCACAGTGGCAGGAAATCTCCTCGTAGTTCTCACTGTGATGAGTGTGATGCAGGGGGACCTGAAGTCCCCCTTGTACTCCTTCCTCTGCCACCCGTCCTTTGCAGATGTTTGTTACTCCTCTGTCACAACTCCCAAAGCAATCTCCGACTTGCTGGTGGAAAATAACACCATCTCCTCCGTGGGGTGTGTAGGGCAGCTCTTTGGGTTTCACTTCTTTGGCTGCACAGAGATTTTCATCCTGACGGCCACGGCCTACGACTGCTACGTGTCCACCTGCCGGCCCCTGCACCGCCCCGCGCTCGTGTCCCGTGCTTGTGCGGCCGCAGGGTGGGGGATTCCTGCTTTCTGCCCTCCAGACCCTCCCCACTGCCCTGCCCCCTTTCTGTGGCCCCAACAAAGTCGGCCACTACTCCTGTGATGTCCACCCCCTGCTCCACCCGGCCTGTGCCGACCCGCGTGCCGCGGGCCTGGCCACGGTGGCCAACAGCGGGGTGATATCCCTGAGCTGCCTCCTCATCCTACATGGTCATCCTGCTCTCCCTGAGGGGCCAAATGCTGGGTGGGTGGCACAAAGCCCTGTCCACCTGTGGGTCCCACATCACTGGGGTGATCCTGTTCTTTGGGCCCTGCAGGTTTGTCTACATCCGCCCATCCAGTGACCTGTCCGAGGACAGGAGCGTGGCTGTGTTCCACACGCTCATCACACCCACGCTCAACCCACTCATCCGCACCCTCCGGAACAGAAAGGTGAAGGAAGCCACGAGGAAAACCTGCAGAAGGAAAGTGAGAAGTGGAAATGGGAAGAGGTAGGGCCGTGGTCATGTTCCCAGAGGATCAAAGAAAATCAAGCATCATCTTCTGCTATAATTTCTTTGGTGACAATGTCCCAAGATTTGCTTTACAAAGGACAGCTGGCTGTTGGTTCCTGCTGTAATTAGGAAGGCACTAAAGGTTCATTTTTTGGTGGGAAAGTCACTGAGATCTCTGGGATTCCCTTTCTGTTCCTTATCAACCAGCACAGGTCCAGAGCAGACGTTCCTGAGCAACTGCAACACCAATGTTTAAATAAATAATGTAAAAAATGCTGCCATCGAGGTAGTGCATCCCATAAGAAAAAAACCCACAAAAACGTGACATTAAGAGCTAGTGAGGTGGTTTGCTGATGCAGGAACAGGAGGGGAAGCTTCTCCCCTTCTCCTCCCACCCAACAAATCCTTTCTGCAGTGTTGCAGGCCGGGCTGAATGGGGCTTGGAGCAACATGGTCTGGTGGAAGGTGTCCCTGCCCATGGCAGGGGGTGGAACTGGACAGGCTTTAAGGTCCCTTCCAACCCAAACAATTATTCTGCAATTCCATAACTATCCGATAATCCTATCTACTTCTCCTATCTCTGCCCAACAGAGCACTAAATAAAATAAATGTATTTTTAAGTGCTTTGGAGGTGAACACCAGTGGGGTTTTTTGGAGGTCTCACTTCTGGGTGCTGCTGAACCAATATTCACCTGTAGCTTATGGAAGGTGTCACTGCAAACAGTGTCAGGCTCCACTACACTTTGCCAAGAATTCTTACAGAAGTTTCATACTTGAGCTAAAAAGCTGCTCCTGTGCAGTAAAAATATCTGGTGAGCAAGGAGGGCTCACCACAGACCTTTGTACATTTTTTTGAAGTGATTTCCTCTGTTACTTCTTGTTTTAAATTTGTAAGTCAGTGTCTAAGGGATAACATCTGTGATATTTTTTTCTGTGCTGTCAAGGTGCAATAGTAAGAGGAAACTAATAAGAAATGTCTGCATATGAGAAATATTAGGACAGAAAGTAGAATTTATATCCATTTGTATGAATTTATATGTGTCCCGTGTAAGAGACATCTTCACTCTGACATCTCTCTCCAGAGACTACACTAATAATTACCCAAAGAACAATTTTAGCTCCTTGCCCACTGATGATTTCTGACAAAACTCCCTTTGCCTCTGGGATCTCATTACTCCTGATAGTCTTGTGCTTCTGCTGCATGATTTACTTGAACTATTTCTGCTACAGAAATAATTGCACTTGTAGATGCTCCTGGAGGTTGGTTTTTTTCAGAATGGGAGTCAGGCTGTTCTTTTTAGGGCTTAGAGTTGGCAGAGGCACAGAGCTGTTTTCACAACTTCTGAGCAGCAACTTGCAGCTCAGAGGTTCTGATGAAACCCCCTGAAGTGGTTTGGGGAGGTCGTCAGAGGAGCAACAGCAAGTGAACTCTCTGTGGAAGTGTTCTGGGATTGTCCCTTTGTTTCGCTCAGGCCCCACTGAAATCCTGCCTTTGAAAAGCAGCATTTCTGGTGAGTGACTTTTGTGAAATCAGTTTTATGATTTAGAAAAAAAAAAAGCATTAAAAAAATCAGTTACAGATTTAGAATCCCAGAATGGTTTGGGCTGGAAGGGACCTTAAAGCTCATCTGGTTCGGACTCCTCTGCCATGGGCAGGGACACCTTCTACAAACCAGGCTGCTCCAAGCCTCATCCAGCTTGGTCTTGAGCACTTCCGAGGATATCATGTACTAGTGATCCTTGTGTGCAGCATGGGAATGCTGCAAAGGTGGATTTGTGGGTGTTTGTCAGTAAAGGAGGGTCACCAACAGCTCATTCCTTACCCCAGTGTCACTACAGGTGTATTAATGGGGTGTTTCACACCACATCCAGGACCTGGGCATTATTTCTACCACCCTCCTCAGCTGAATAATCAGAGTTTGTTATTACATCTGTCAGTGACACATTCTGACTGGGATATCACTGTTATTCCTTCAGGGAAGCATTGACTTTAAACTGAAACTGTCCAAAAAAGACAGCAGAAGAAATACACCGGATATTCAACACACCAGAGGTCAGTGTGTGTGTGTGTCCTGATAATGGCTAATGATTTGTCCATTTGCATCCTTTGGATCCTAAAGCAACTTTATTTAATGCTGTTAGCACCGTACACATCTGGTTTCTTACTTGTAACCTCCTGCTTGTTGAGTTATAAACTCCTCAGCAGAAATGAGCAGTGAAGGAATTTCCTGGTGGGATTGTAAATGGAAATGTGCATTCCTCTGCTAGTCCCACTTTAACTTCCACAGGACAGTGAGTGCATTTGTCTACTGAAGAACTTTAAAAAATAAAGAGGTAAACTGTGCAGGGTTTTGCAGTTTCTCCTGTGTTAGAGATCCCAATTCCTCCAGTGAGGATCCTCCCTGCCCTGGTTTCTGTGCATGTATTCCCAGTTCCAGAATGGATGGGCTAACTGGAAAGCCCTTTCCCCAATTTAAAGGGGTGCCATTAGGATCAGAACATGGATCAGCTCATGCTTGAGCACACCAGCAGTCTCTTCCTTCATGGCAGTTCAGATTCCCAGCAGGTAAAAGGACAGTGTAGATTTTTTCCAGCATTCATTCCAGCATTCATCTTGTAGAGAGTACAAGAGAGTAGGATGTGCTGGAATCACCACCACTGGAGCGATTTAAAAGCTGTGTGGATGTGGTGTTTAGGGACATGGTTTAGTGGAGGGCTTGGCAGTGCTGGAGGGATGACTGGACTTGATGATCTTAGAGGGCTTTTCCAATCTTAAAAATTCCATGATTCTGTGATTCCTCCCTGACAGAATGGGAGCACACATTTGTCACACCAATTGCAATGCAGGAAAATAGTGGTCAGAGTGAGTTCAGGGGTGAGGGTCTCTGTGGAAGGGGGGAATAGGGAAGACAAAAGGGAAGGTGAGTGTTCCTTGCAAACTCTGCTCAATATCATTTATGACACGACACTGTGCTTTCTGCAGCAGTCAATGCATCCTGCTCACACCATCCAGGAGCCTGGGAGCTGTAACACATTCCCTTCTCTTCCTGGCCAGCCCCACACCTGTGCCATGGGAGCCTGAGCTGCAGCGATGACACAGGGCAACTTCTCCCAGGTGACTGAATTCATCCTCCTGGGGCTCTCCGACACCAGGGAGCTGCAACTCCTCTTCTTCACCCTCTTCCTCCTGGCCTACGCCATGGTCCTGCTGGGGAACCTCCTCATCATCCTGATAGTCAGGACTGACCCCAAGCTCTCCTCGCCCATGTACTTCCTCCTCTGCAACCTGTCCTTCATCGACATCTGCTGCACCTCCATCACCGCCCCCAGGGTGCTGGTGGCCCTGCTCTCCGGGCACAAGGCCATTGCCTTTGAGGGCTGCATGGCCCAGCTGTTTTTCCTGCACTTTGTGGGCTCCTCGGAGATGTTCCTCCTCACGGTGATGGCGTTCGACCGCTACACGGCCATCTGCAGGCCCCTGCACTACACGGCCATCATGGCCCGCCGGGCCTGCTGGGCCCTGGTCGCTGCCTGCTGGGCCGGGGGCTTCGTCCACTCCATCGTCCAGACTCTGCTCACGCTCCGGCTGCCCTTCTGCGGCCCCAACACGATCCACGGCTACTTCTGCGACGTGGCCGTCGTCCGCCTGGCCTGCGCCGACACCGCCCTCACCGAGTGGCTCATGGCCTCCAACAGCGGCCTCATATCCCTGGGCTGCTTCGTGGTGCTGGTGGCCTCCTACGCACTCATCCTGGCCAAGGTGCGGGGCCGCCTCTCCCGGGGGCACTGGAAGGCGCTGTCCACCTGCGCCTCGCACGTGATGGTGGTCACCCTGTTCTTCGTGCCCTGCATCTTCATCTACCTGCGGCCCCCCGGGAGCCTGCCCTCCGACAAGTACGTCTGTGTCATCTACACCGTCGTCTCGCCCGTGATGAACCCCCTCATCTACACCCTGAGGAGCCACGAGGTGAAGGAGTCCATGTGGAGACTGTGGAAGCGCTGCAGAGCCCTCTGAGACAGGCTGGGTTGGCAGCACCCCCGAGTTACACCTGGAATTACTTTCCTCACACTAAAGGCTTAGTGGCTAAAGCCTACCAGACTTCAAATTATGTATAAATACATTTATGTATACATATAACTGTTAATATTTAAAATATTAAAAATCCACGCTGAAAACCCCAAATTTCCTAAACACTTTCACTTGCGTGGGATCATAACTTTCAAATAAATAAAATTAATCTAGGATGATGAGTTTCTCCCTCTCTCATGTGCTTTTCCTGTTTTGGTACAGCAGAAGGCAGAGGCACATGCACTAAGTGTCCTCAAATTCACCCACTGACACCAGAAAGTAGAGATGGTGCAGATTTTGCTTGTAGGGTTTTCTTTATTATATTATATATTATTTCTTTTTTTAAATTTCAATATTTTAACCTTTCAGAACATACTCATAATTCTCTCACAGAAGTGAATTATTAAAGTCATACAAAACAATATGTAGAGGAGGGAGAGGGACTGGAGGCAGGACAAGGGGGAATGGCTTCACATTGGCACAGGGTGGGTTTAGATGGAATTTTGGGAAGAAATCCTTCCCTGTGATGGCCTGGCACAGGCTTCCCAGAGAAGTCCTGGCTGCCCTATCCCTGGAAGTGCTCCAGGACAGGCCGCAGCAACCTGGATGAGTGGAAGGTGTCCCTGCCCTTGCCAGGGGGTTGGAATGGGATTGTCTATAAGGTCCCTTCTAACACAAACCATTCCTTGATCCTGTGCAGAAGTGACCCAATCCAGCATTTTGCCTGGGAAGATAAAAACAGTGTTTGGGGAAGAAGACCAAGGAAAAGGCAATAGATTTTTTCTGGAATGTGGTTTTAATAACCAACATTTCTGCCTCGCAGTAATTAAGGTTCTGTGCTTCTTCAACCAGTTTTATCCTTTACGAAGGCAGCAGTTACATCAGCAAATCCAGCAGGGATAGAAGTTCAGTGGCTTACATGAGAACACCAACAGTCTCTTTGTGTTAGAATGACTTAGAACTGGATTCATCCCACCTAATCCACTGGAATCATTAAGGTTGGAAAAGCCCTCTAAGATCATCAAGTCCAACCATTCCCCAGCACTGCCAAGGCCACCACCAACCCATGTCCCCAAGCACCACATCCACACAGCTTTTAAATCCCTTCAGGGTTAGTGACTCCACCACTTCCCTGGCCAGCTTGTTCCAGGGCTGGACAACCCTTTCCATGAAGGAATTGTTTTTAATATCCAATCTAAATTGCTGCACAGGAAGTGGAAGGCTTCCCACTTTCCCTGTCTCTCTGTGCTGTCTTAAATTAGTCCTCCCTCTCACACCAGTAGAAAGAGGAGGAGCAGAAGCATCAGTGAATCATTGATGAGATTTCCAAACATTTCTAATCTTTGTGCAAATGAGATTTCTTTTTAATGGTGAATTTCTGCTCAGAATCATCGTCGGATCATCACAGAATGTCTTAGTTGGAAAGGAGCTTTTATTTTAGTATTAGAGAGAAATGCTGAAAAATTAAAATGTCCTTTAGGTCAATTAGGGTAAATTTCAGTTGAGAAAAATAAAAATGCATCACTATGATACTTTAAAAAAAATTTCAATAAAGCTTTTATAAATATTTTATTTATAAGTCAATGCAAGGCCAGTCAGAGCTGTGGTCCAGTTATTTTGCTGGTGTCAATTTGCTCACCAGGTATAAATCAGGGGCATCAACAGTGAATTACTTTGAAATAACGGAACCAATTTTAATAAAACAAATAAATATTCCATATTTTTGGGAGTTGGTGCCTCAATACAAGGATGGGGCTTGGAGCAACTGATCCAGTGGGAGGTGTCTCTGCCCATGGCAGGGCGTTGGAACAGGATGAGCTTTAAGGTCCCTTCCAAACCATTCTATGAAGACAAACAATTTAATACAATTGATTTTTTCCCCCCAGGAAACATCTTGGGATGACTTTAACAAGGCCTCAGAAGATGCTGTTAAAAAGTTGGTGCCTGACAAATTGCAAAGGTGCAACTTGGCAGCTGAGTTTGTCTGTGGGTGCAAATTGGCTCCACTGCGCACCATTAAAATCCCGAGTTCTGTCCCTCCTGGAAATCATCAGCTCTCTGAGCTCACCCTCAGATTTATTGCCCTCATCTAGAGGACAGTGAAAAATGTCCTCAAAGGGGAAAAAAAATCCTTTGAGGGCTGGCAGGATCTCTAGAAGGCTTTTGTTAAATCCCAAGGAACCTGAAGAGGTCCCTGCCTAATCAATTTTATTTAAAGACTGAAACACAAATGGACATCAGAGAAAAGGGAGCATTTTCAGCAGACTCTAATCAGTCTGGGCTCATCAGAAGCATTCCTAGATGGAAATCTCAAGCCTTGACAAAGCTGGGCAGTCCCAGAAGTGGTCAAAATCAAATCATTTTGGTTGTGTTACACAGGGCATGGCAAGGAAAAGTGGGCAACAGGGAAAAAGGGCTCTAATACAGTATATTATCAATTAGTGCACATCTGGACTGTGCAAATATTTTTGATGGTGGTGGTGGTGGTTTTGGGTTTTTTTAATGACTGTTTTTATAATAAAATATAATGCAATATGATTTTTATTTATTTACCCTGAGGCAGAACGCTTATCTCAAAGACCATTCGGTGTTTCTACTTCTAGCAACCCAACTAAGATTATCCCTGCAAATACACAACTTAGATGTAGAGTTGAGAGCCAGCAGCCCCAAAATATTCCAGGATGATTGGCACCTTGATGGGGCCAATGCATCCTACCCTGAAAAAAACATTTAGGATTTATGAGGGGAACAGAGCAACAGAATGGTTCAGGTTGGAAGGAACCACTGAAGGTTGTCCTTGGACTAACTGCAGCACACAGGGAAAGGTCTGGACCATGTGGAATTTTTCCAGCCACAGCTCTGCATTCCCACAGCAGGACAGGCCTGTGAGCCTTGGGGAACTCCAAGTTATACAGTCCTGGAATGGTTTGGGTTGGAAGGGATCTTAAAACTCACCTCATTCCCGCTCCCTTCTACTATCCCAGATTGCTCTAAGCCCTGCCCAAACTGGCCTGGAAAACTTCCAGGGATGGGGCAGCCACAGCTTCTCTTGGAAACTTGTGCCAGGGCCCCACAGGGAAGAATTTCTTCCAAATATCCAGTCTAAATCCCTCATCTTTTAGTTTAAAACCATTCCCACTTGTCCTGTCACTGTCTGCTCATGTAAGATGCAGAATCCTTTCTTTTCCAGGAGTCACACCCTGCAAACACAACCAACAGGCTGGAAGAATGACTGACAGCCAGAGTCATGCATATGGACAATGCAGAGGTTATTGCTGGAAAAGGAACAGGCCTGTTCCTAGTCCTGGACGTCACCTGGGAAGTGTTGCTCCCATAAATCACACATGGATGCTTAATGGACCCAGATGGGAATTTTTGTTAGCTCTTCAAAGTACTGCTGGTAATTTTGGTTCCTTTGGTCCCCAGCCCCCCTTTGGCAATATTATGGAAAAAAACCCCTCATATATGCAATTAAGGGAATATTCAAAAAAGCTTCAGAGACACTCGTCCCTAGACACTCCCTCATATTTATAAAACCTCATTAAAGAAGAGAGGTGCTTACCCCTGCAGCCAAGCCAGCCCTTGTGCCAGTGCTGGTGCGAATGTTCCAGTGCTGTTGTATTGGGATTCATCTCTTCCTTGAGAGTGAAATTATTTTTCTGTCACATGTAGGAAGAAGAAAAGAGGATTGTGGTGTTTCCTGGAGATACAACTTCTGTATATCACTGGTAATTAACTTAGTGCAGCAGTGAGTATTTCTGTGTTGTTTCTGTGCTATTTCACCTGAATGAGCTCCCTACTTTGTGAACAAGTGTTGCTGGATGTTCCTTTTATTTCTGCTGACTAAAATATTTCTGATGTAGTTTAAGCTCTGACTTTGGTCCCTCTCAAGTTTCTGGAAGAACATGAGACCACAGAGGAGCCTGTCTCACATGAAATATTTCATCAATCTCTGTATCTCTGTATCTCCTACAAGCGAGAATGTGGTACAATATTCCCACCATTTCAAAATCCATCTCAAAGTCGCCAAAAAAGGAGGCACTTGGACTGAACTTTGCTTTCCCTCTCTGTAGGGCTGGTATGTAAACCCTGACTGTAAATACTGAGCTACATCCCATGGAGCAACACAGGATAAATGGGAAGATCCTTTAATGCCAAGTTTAGACTTCTTTGAATTGGGGAAAAAGGAAGGAGGACAGTCCAGATAGATGCTAAAAGTATTAATACTATTATGGAAGTCTGTAGGGTAAAATTTATAGAAAAGTGGGAGTCTTTAATTGGATACCAAATTATATCTTTGTTTATATTACAGAATCATAGAGTACTTTGGGTTGGAGGGAACGTTACAGCTCATCTCATTCCAACGCCCTGCCATGGGCAGGGACACTTTTCATTAGACCAGGTTGCTCCAAGCTCCATCCAAAAGATGAAAAAAAACCCCAAAATGCATCCATCAGGGATTACCAGGGATTTAATTCTTCTCTGATAGCATCACTCCCTTAAAAAATAAGTTTTAGCTTCAGTTACTAGTCTAAACCCCTTTAGTGACATTATTAATACCAAATAATTTATGCTGGAAGGAATTCTAGGGATCTGCACCCCACTCCCCTTGTTCAGAGAACCTCCAAAGCCCCACTAAGTTGCTTGGAGCTGTGTCCAACCAAGCTGGGCACCACAAGGAAGGTAACTTCAACTTTCAGCTCTTCAGTCTGAGGTGGCAACTTGCAAGAATTAACATTTTGGATTAATCACTGTGAAACTTAATGGCTACATTTTGCCTTTTGCATTACGTGTATGTGGGTAAAATTTAGATTTTGAGTGTGGCAATGCTTGAAAATGGTTTTGAAATTCAAAATGGACCAAAAACCCTCTCACAATCTTTAGAATGGGGATGAAATTGTGACTGTTGTACCTTTTTTATTCCAGGGAAACCTGTGCCTTATTCCCAAAATGAGAGAAAATGCAGAGGGTCAACCTCTCAGCAGTGTCTGAATTTGTTTTCGTGGGCCTCTCCGATGCTCCAGAAATCCGTTTGCTTCTCTTTGTGCTGTTTTTGCTCATTTATTTGGCCACCATGACAGGCAACATCACGCTCCTCGTTGCCATCTGCACAGACTCCCACCTGCACAGCCCCATGTACTTCTTCCTCGGCAACTTATCCCTGCTGGACATCTTATGTTCCACCATCACCGTGCCCAAGATGCTGGGGGCCTTGCTGCTGGAGAAAAAGGAGATTTCCTTCGCTGGCTGCCTGTTCCAGCACTTTTTCCTCATTGCTGTGGTGGGCACGGAGATTTTCCTCCTGGCTGTGATGGCCTACGACCGCTACGTGGCCGTGTGCCACCCCCTGAGGTACCTGACCATCGTGAGCGCGAAGCTGTGCGCTCACCTGGCCACGGGCACCTGGGCAGCGGGGGTTTTGAACTCCCTGCTGCACACCTCTTTAATTTTCACCCTCTCTTTTTGTGGCCCTAACAAAATCCACCAGTACTACTGTGACATTCCTCCCGTGCTGGCCCTCTCCTGCTCGTCCACCCGCAGCAGGGAGCTGGTGATCCTGCTGGTGGCCGGGGTGCTGGGGAGCAGCGCCTGCGTGGTCACTGTGGTGTCTTACATCTACATCCTCCTGGAAATCCTGTCCAGGAACTCCCCTGGGATGTGGCACAAGGCTTTCTCCACCTGTGGTTCTCACCTGACCGTGGTCTGCCTTTTCTACGGGACCACCATCTGCACCTACGTCCGCCCTTCCTTCACCTACTCGCCGCATCGGGACAGGGTGGTTTCCATGCTCTATGGAATGCTCACCCCGCTCCTAAACCCCATCATCTACAGCCTGAGGAACAAAGAGGTGAAATGTGCCCTCAGAAGAGTGATCAGCCGGGTGAGAAGTGCTTTAACAAGAGAAGAACAGCTCTCCCAATCTCCAGCGTCAGCTGGGTAGGAACTGTTGCTTGTGACTGTCCTTCTCTAAGTTTTAGCCATCTAAAAATCAGATGCTGGAATCACAATTGATTTTTCTGGGCTCAAAACTCCTTCTCTGGGCTGAAAACACCTTCTCTGGGCTCCCTCTGCAGTTAGAAAGGAGAGCTGTGCTCTTCCAGGGCTGGGTGGCACAGCTTTGGTCATTTTTACAGGAGGAGAAGACTCGAGCTGGGAGTGTTCTCCACTGATGTTTAGCTGAGAGCACACAGGTGCTGGATGCATATTCTAGAGCAGGAATTCGGGGAATTGGTACTCAGGCACACTTAGATACACAGTACTAAAGCAGTTTATAGAAATGGTGCCTCTTTGTGGCCACATCGCTCCTCCACATCCTTGTAGGATATCAACAGGAAGGAAGATTCCTTTGCCATCATTTAAGGTTGGAAATTGATCACCCTCATCCATTACTGGTTCTCAGTCATGTTGGCAATGGGTTCAAAAGTCAGCTGTAATGATTCTGGATTTTCTGGGTGTTTCTTTAGTTGCATTGTTTGGGCTGTTGTTGTTGTTGCTATTATTATTATTATTAAATTTATTAAATGTCCTGACCTACAGCACAGTTGGGATTCAGTTTTCTAAGCCCAAGTTTTAATGGCATGCCAGGTGACCCACGGAATCTCTCCTGTTCCATAGCTCCTGCTCCATAAAAAGTACAGGATCCTCAGCCCCAGCACTGAGTGCTTCTGCTTTGCCACCCCCTCACACAAATCTTCCACTGAATTCAGTGGATCTGAACCAAACAGAGCAGGAAAAATATGAGGCTCCACTTTCCTACACCATCCTTCTAAGCCAGTCTGGGGTGTTTTTGTCAGAGTTCCCCCTCACCTCAGTGAGACCTACAGTGTCTGCACTTCCACGGAGTGTATGGTAAAATGGAGAGATCTCAACCTTGTCTGAGGTAGAAATTGGAGATAAAAACCCATGATCCCTTTTAAAATGAAATCCCAAATATATTGAATTACGTTTGATGGATTAGCACTGAAATCTCTCTCCTCTCTCCTTGTTGGGTACACATAGTTCCATCTCTCCATCTCTGTTCCATCTCTGCAGCCAAGTTTGCCACTACATTTTTCCTTTTTCCCATTTTTAATCCTTGCTGCATCAAATCCTAATGGAAAGAGAGGTGATGCTGCTGCCTGCAGCTCACCCCTCTCTTCAAAACTTCTTTTCTTTGTAGAGAAATAATAAGTCATCCTGTAAAAGTGCTGAGATTATTCTCACTTGGTTGACCCCAAAAGTTTGTTTCTGATGAGATATGTTTAATAAAATCTCTTTTACTTACCTAGAAGTGGCTCTGGATTTTTAAATGTTTTCATTTTGTGATGAGACCTTCTATTGTAGCCTTAAAGTGTCTGAAATGCAGGAAAAATCATCAGTGTGAATGAGATTGCAACTGTGAGCAGGAGATTTATGAAGCATTTCATCTGCCAAAAAAAAAAATAAAAAATCCTTGTTCCAGCTCTTCCAGGGCTCTGAATGGCAGCACAACCAGGGCACAGCAGTTGGATTTGTCTCTATCCACAACTTTTCCACCTGACTAGACCCCCTGGAACCTGGAATCTGGTCCATCATGGCCATGGCTGTTGATGGCCCCCTTGGGATGTCCCAAGCACTTCCACAAGGTGCTGGGTGACTTCTGCCAACCACAAGTTGTTGGCCTTGGCCCAGGGGCAGCTGCTGGTGCAGCTGGTGAAGGATAATGGTGAAGGATCCATTATCCTTCAAATTCCTGCCCCAGCTTCTGCACCACCCAAGTGGAGGACTGGAGAGGTGTTGGCCAAGCCATGAGCTCTCCAACCAAGGTGTGGAGAAGTTGTGACAAACTGAACTTCTCTGGAAGTCCTCATTTCCTTTAACAAGGAGGAACGTGTCCTTCTCCTCAGGGCCTGGGAAGTTGTCCCTGGGGGCTTGTTAGAAGGATGAAGGAGGTCTGCCAGGAACTTCCTAAGAAGGTTCCAAGATCATTAGAGGCTTCTTCAGGATGTCCAGAAGGGCTTGTTAAGCTGAAGAGCCTTGCATGACTGCTCCCAGGGCAGATCCCTGCAGGAATGCCCACAGGAAGGGGAGAAAGAGGAATTTGTGATGGAAATAGATTTGGAGTGTTGGAGTTTGGGACTGCTGAGAGGCTTCCAGTGGGTCATGCAATGATTACTGCCCCCCCCCCACTGCTAGACAAGGCCTTTTAGTCCATTTAGGGATTAAGAAATCCTGGATTCTCCCTGTTTCCTTTGCTTGCTTTCACCCATCAGATATTTTATTTTTGCCTATTTTTTGCTTTATCTTTTCCAAACTTCTCCTTCAACCCTACTCAAATGGGCAGGGAGGTAAAAGGGGGAACTTTTGAATCTATTATCGTCCATTTTCCTTATTTTGTGCAGAATCTAAGCACCTTTGGTTTAGTGGACTAGGTGTGACCTGCTGCCAAGCTTCCCTACGGATGTGTCCACAGTGATCCAAGCCAGAACTTAGGATCATGCCTCAGCTGTCCTTCTCATGTTTAGATTTCTTTTTTTGTTCAAAATTAGGATGCAATCAAAGGCACATCCCACAAGGTGATAATAACATTTGGGTTTCTATAATGTGGGGCTGGTGGCTCTTCCTCAGCTGAAAAGGATTGAAGAATATTCCTCTTTCCAGAGGTGATGGGATAGAAATGTACCTAAGGATGGATATCAGCTTGTGTGCAATCCCAAATCCTGGATGCCTTTGAAAAGAGCATCTGAATTCCGAGGTAGCAGACCAGAGCCTGATTCCCAACCTGTGCCCAGATGGGAGATTTTGATGCTTCTCCTGCCTTGTGAAGGTGGAAAGGTTGGATTATCAAGTCTAATTCTGCTACAGTTTCCTCCCTCTCCACCCACTCAAGCCATGTGTTCCCAAAAAAGATCCACTGCAAGGAGCTGTTTGCTTCCAGTGGATCAAACAAAGCTCACAGAAAAAGCTGGGATAGATTTCCTGGGGAACTCAGCGAGCAATATACGTATTTTCCCTTCTCAACAGAATATTGAGGGTGGTGAGGCCCTGGCACAGCTTTCCCAGAGAAGCTGTGGCTGCCCCATCCCTGGAACTTTCCAGGTCAGACTGGATGGGCCTTGGAGCAACCTGGTCTGGTGGAAAGTTAGAGGAGCAATCTTTACCATCAGCTGTATCACCCTTTCATGGATGGACGTGCTAATCCCTACATATTCCTCAAAACCCAGACATCCTCTTTCATTTTCCCTAAGCCCAGCAGCCTCTAATACTAGAGAGAGACAGCTGTGATTTTCTTTGCCAGCACTGGAAACATTTAACAGGGAAGGATCATAATACACTCACCCAGTTTCTAATACTCTTTCCCTGCGTGTCTATTTTTGGCTGCTCTCAGAAATCAAAACCCCTGGACTGACTCATCACCACAGAGCTCTTCTCCTGTTCCTCGAAATCGAGCTGCCTTGTCAGAATGGGCATTGGAAATAGAGACAGCACCATCATCCAAAGAAATGGAGGAAAACCACCCTGTATCAATGAAATCCCCATGTGAATGATCCTCTGTACATTTACACTCTGCATTTGCCACTGAAAATCAGATTTCACCTAGTATTTGGCTCATTTCATATAACTAGTGAGGGGTGGAAAGGAACCATTTTAATGTATCTATTCCTACATATAAAGGTTTCTTTAAATTCTTGATGTGCCTTCAAAAAAAAAACAAACTATTTTTTATCCTTCAGCAGTGTCCAACTATATTATTAATGTGTGGATTTTACTGTTTGCAATGCAACCAGGGCAGATTTTCCTCTCTTCTTTTTTTGTGTGGTGCTGCCAGATATGAAATATGTCACATAAAAGAGGTTGTGAACAATTTATTTTTCTCCTCTAAAAGTAACTTGGGAAATTCAGGGCTTGGGCTACAGCTCTGGATTTAAAATACCCAGATTTTGGGAATAAAAAAAAAATCTACATTCTGTGTTTCAGTGCCCTTTTCACCTCCCTTTCCTCTGTATTTTTTAATTCTTATACAAAAGATTGAATCAGACAATCAAGGCTCCTTGTGAAGAGACTTTGTCCTCTCTGTAGCCACCCTTTAAATACTTTAAACGACTTTAAGTTGAAGGAGGGAAGGATTAAACTGGATATTGGCAAGAAATTTATCCCTGTGGGGGTGGCAAAAAACTGGTTGTTCATTCATCCCATTTTAGACAGATTTGTGTTACCTCACTCAAGGGTAACTACCTAAAATTTTGGAATTTATTTTGGTCATCCAGGCTTCCTTTCTCTGCCCTGCCTAGAATTCATACTGGCATCAGCAGAAATGTCTATTAACTTTTGCAAAGTTAAGAGTTAAATTACGTGCTTTTTCTTGCAAGCTTAAATTAATACCTAGGATTTATTTTCTTAATTCATTTTATTAATTAATTTTCTTAATTTTCCAGTTCAGTTACAATCCGGATGAATTAATCAGCTTCAAGAAAGTAAATGCACAAAATATGTGTGAGAAATCCCAGAATGAGATGCAGCATTTAAACTTGGAAAACGAAAAGCGTTAGTACAGGGAAATACTCCCCTTATTTGGCAGCCAGACCCTCTACAGAGAAAGCAATCCCATTTATATTTATTTTATCATATTTTTATGGCTTGTTCAGGTTTCATCAGGCACCTCCCTGCCTTTTCTGCTCTCACCAAACATCTTTCAGGCTTGTTTTCACCCTTCTTTCTATCCGTATTTATTTCATTATCTCTTTTTGCCTCTAGACCACAAACCCTTGTTCCCCTTCCCACAACTTAATTAGGTCTTTATTTCTGCTTTATTGTGTTATGAAACGCTTGGTGGTTGTTCTGGGACTGGCAGCGTTACAAAACACACACTGATATTGAGTTTGGCTTGACTTAGGGTTCTTTTTTATTCTCTCACGTATCCAAAGAACACAGAATTGACAGGCTGGGAAAGCTGGGATTGTTCAGCTTGGAGAAGGGAAGGGTCCCGGGAGAACTCAGAGCCCCTTCCAGTGCCTGACGGGGTCCAAGAGAAGGACTTTGGACAAGGGCCTGGAGTAACAGGACGAAGGGGAATGGCTCCAAACTGACACAGCGTAGCTTTGGATGGGATATTGGGAAAAAATTCTTCCCTGGGAGGGTGGGGAGGCCCTGGAATGGATTTCCCAGAGAAGCTGTGGCTGCCCCATCCCTGGAAGTGTCCAAAGCCAGGTTGGACGGGGCTTGGAACAACCTGGGATAGTGGAAGGTGTCCCTGCTCATGGAATGTGATGGTGTTTAAGGTCCCTTCCAGCCCAAACCATCGTGTGACAATCCGGATTTTTTTAAACACTGGAAACGGCAATTTCTCAGAGGAATCAAATGTGTGTGTGCGCCCCTGTTCCTCATAAAGCTGAAGGTGCAATTTAACGCTTCTGTTGCACCATCCTGTGTTTGGCACAGGTTCCGCTGCGGTTATTGCAAGGTGTGCTCCTTTTTACACAGCCCCGAGCACGCCCCGCCATCATCCGCCGCCTCACGGGGTTCGTGAGGAACCCGCCCGGCCGCCATGACTCCCCCCGGCGCCTCCCGTGACGTCATCTCCATGCGACACCGGCGGCATCTGCCCGCGGCGCTGCATCCCGGGGCGCTCCGGGATGGCGGAAACACCCTGCAGGCCCCCGAGGCTCCGTGAGGAGACATCAGCGCGGGAGCCGCGCCCGTCGAACCGCGGAGGGACCCCCGTGGGCCATCGCTCCGCCGTGACCCCGGCACCGCGGGGACTACAACTCCCAGCGTGCCACGGGGCAGCGGTGCACGGAGCGCGCTGATTGGCCCGCGCCGGAGCAGCGCAGCGCGGGCGCCCCCACGTGGCGGCGCTGCCGGGCCGGGACCCTCGGGGACGAACGGGGATAACCCGGGATAACCCGGGACAAATCGGGACAAAGCCGGCTGACCCCCGCCCCACAGCCGTCCCGGGACACAGGCCTCGCCCGAGCTGCCTGAAGGGGGACCATGCTGAGCCTGGTGGCCGGTAATGGAGCCCGGTGCTATGGTGGTTCCCTTCCCTCTCCCCCTCCTTTTCCCCTTCCCCTCCCCTCCCCTCCCNAGTATTTGCTGCAGAGTAGGAGACCATCAATGAGAAGCAAAGGAGCTCAGAACATCAGCTCTCAGAATACTGGTAGGGGCATTGGTTTGGGAATTTGATTTTTAAATTTCATATTAAATGTGAAGACAGAACTCCCACACACTAGAAAGGTCAGGCTACCAGGCCTTGATCTTCCGTCACCACCCCACTTTCCATCTCTACACAACTCCTGTACAGTTGCCAATCACATACTCCTCAGTGCTATACAGTGCCCCAGCTTCTCACTAGGTCCTCTACCATTGAAAAGTACCCAAATTGCAAAAGAGAATAGGAGTGTAGGTGTGTCAGGGTGTATACCTGCTCTTCTGTTATTGACATGAGCATATCTGTATCATGCATCTTTGCACAAGGATGTAGCACCAACATGTAATCCAGTGCAGGGGCACCACCCATGCAGAAAGGAAGGAAAGAAGCTTCTCTTTTGCATATCTTCATGGTTGTTTTCACAGAATCACAGAACATTTTGGGTTGGAAGTGACTTTAAAGACCATCTTCCCTTCCCTTCCCTTCCCTTCCCTTCCCTGTAAAGGCTGTAAAAGGCAAATGGCTCCAGATGCCTTTCCTTTCTCCCTCCACCCCTCTTGCAGCTCTCTGCCTGTCTCCTGACACCTTCCACCCAGGATTTTCCCTTGTGTCTCTATTTCTCTCGGTCACTTTCGTCTCCTGTCCCCTTTCTTTCCCTTTCGCTCCCAGATCACAGTGAGCTGGAGGAGCGCTGGGACCCAGCAGGGAGATCCCTGCCTTTCCAAGCAGCCTCTGGCAGGCAGGTGAGGTGGAAGTGTCACTTGGAAGGGTGCTGGGAGTTGTGACCACCCTCTCAGTGTGCTGCTTGCTGACTGTAATCTTGGTGTTGGAACAAGATGGGGATTTAAACAATATTCTTGGAATCTTCACAGAGCTGGAAAGGACAGCATCCCTCACAAGGCAACTGAACTGAAATTAAAGCTAATTAACCTTTCGTTTATCCCCTGATTTATGGTATCACACAGGTTTTTGCAGGTGAAAAATGATGCTTTTTAAATGAATCATGACTTTCTTGGTTTGGTTGCTGTAGATAATTGGGCAAAGCACGTTGTCTGAAAATGGAATGTTACCTCATTCTCGAGGAGGAGGATGAGTAAAAGTCATGTGATGGTTGGGAAGAGATCCCGCCTGCTTCCCAATTCCTCACCCTCGAGGTTTGGTTGCTTTTGGAAGTGCTGTTGCTCAATCCTGATCCTCCCACCTGATAGGAAAGCAGGAACAGCCTGAAACAGAGAAATCTGCCTGGTTATGGCCGAGGGTCCTATGGGGAAAGGGGTAGAACTGTCTCCTCCTCATTACTTCTGGAAAAAGCCACTTCTGAAGGACCTGGAACAAGAAGAGAAAGTTTCCAGCTGATCTGAAATAATGGTGGTGTCACTTTCTCTTCCCATTCCTCAGCCTCTGTGTTCTCTGGTGCTTCTCGCACTGGATGTGGCTGTAAAAACACAGATTCTCAGCCCCCTTCCTCCTTATTTTCCAGTCTCTGCAATTCCCAGCTGTGTTCCCATCCTTGTCCCAGTGTTCTATGATTTCACTGTGGGGCAGCTGAGGTTGAAATAAATTTAGGAATTGCTCCTTTCTCAGGCTAGAGCTGCTTTCCTGCCCTCTGGAACACAGCAATAAGGGATTGAACCCTTCCCACCTGAGGAATTTTGTGGTGACAAAATTTTTCACCACAGAAAGGAGAAGGGTTTCCAATAGGAAGCTCTGGGAGTGGATGTTCTTTTCTTCCCCAGGCTGACAGCCTCCCTGGATCCTCTTGAAATGTTGATATTTACAGGGAGGGAGGTAGAGCCTGGTGACTCCAGAGTATATGAGAGTAAACACAGGCAGGGAAAAAAGCTGAAATTCCCTAGTCCACTGCTAGTTAAGCCTGGCTGAGGCAGGGATGCAGGCACTCATGAATTCCAGTAAAAGCCTGGGAGCTTTTTTGTGTGGTCATGCTGAGCCTGCTGGTTGAACAAAGTTTCCTGGATTAAGTAACAATGCTGCAATTCTGGCTTCTTTGTTCTTCCCGGTCAGAGACTCTGTTTTCCTTGGTAACCTCAGAGATATCCACGTGCTTTTGTATGCTGCAGCTCCTTCCTGGGCTGCTGGTTCAGCTGATACCAGCCCATTGCTCAACCTGCACCTCCTGACTGGAGAAATGCTTTGTCAGAGAACCCTTCCCTTCTGGGCCTGACTGAACATCCTCCCTGCTTCTCGGGGTCTTGGCATCTTGGCCAAATTCTCTGTGATCACCCTTTGCCCTTGAGTCACTGAGCTCCTCCCTTGTGACTCTGGGGCTTTCAGACTCATCCAGTGGCCGAGCCAGCCCTAGAAAATGGCCAAAAATGCTGTTTTCTGCTAAGTTCATGGCCTGCAGAGACACTCTTAAGGGGTCAGCAGGATGGCTGGAGACAGGGAGAAGAGACAAAGGAGGTGTGAGGAATGCAGTCTCCCCTTTTTGGCAGCCTGGAGTGTTTCAGCTGCTTTGCTCCGAGCCTGCTGTGGGTTGAGTCCCTTCACAGAGGCTTTAGAAGGAACCAAGAGCACCAAACACCAGGCAAGGAAGGGCCCAGCCTGTGCTAAGTACGTGTGGAGCGGAATTTTTTTTTTCTTGTCAGACTGGAAAGTTCCTGATTTGAGTTTCAGTCTTGGTCATCACTGCCTATTTAGACAGGTTTGTGGCCATGCATGACTGGGCAAGCTACTCATAGAGCAACTGGGTGGAAGAACTGATTCCTTAGGCCAGGCAGAGCATTCCTGGGGCTGCTGTCTGAGGGCTTTGCCTCCACAGCTTTCAGTGGGAGCACCTTCCCAACACACTGACCACGACCTCAGAGGGCCACGGTGCTCTGGCTGGGGTTCAGGGTTCTGCCCAGTCCAGCAGAACATCTGAACCAGCCAGATGTGATTGCTGAGGGCTCCTGGGGCTGCCCTTCCCTCTTATCTCCCTGCCCCACCCAGTGGGTGGCCTCTCTGTCACTGCTTTGCTGGCTGCTGCAATGCTGATATCTGTGGGCATGGCCCCAACATCTGCAGGGCTGAAGACAACGGCTTAAACGTGGTCCTCATGTCCAACCCTCTTTAGGGGTGTCATGGTCCTGTCTTGCCCCAACAGAGATGATTTTCCCTGTTTTATTTCTCTCTGTGTGTGATTTCCTTGGGTTTTTTTGTCCCAGTTTGTTCAGTGTGCAGGGAAAGCACCACTGGATCCCTTCCCCACCTCGTGGAAGGAGCTGTGTCCAGCTCATTAGGGGACAACTCTCCACACCTCAGCACGGCTCCAACAGAGGAGCAGGTCCAACCTGAGCCCCCTGAGCTGCTTTTCAGTATTTTTACCTTGGTGCCAAGGGCCTGGACGTGGCTCAGGAGGAAGTTACACCCAGCAGCAGAGGTGGGTGTGGAACCTGTGGCGTTGTGGCTGCACCTCTGCATGAACCACACGGGTGTTTTCAGCGTCCCATCACAGCACACTCTCCCTGCACCTCACTTCTGTGAAAGAACATCCCTCTGAGCCTCTACATCGATTTAATCCCTTCACTTCCTCTGAATAAGCCATGGAATGAGTTCCTGGAGAGACCTGCTCAGCAGTTTGGGGGTGCCCCCCCCCACCCATCCTGCCTGGCAGAGATCAGCCATGGGCCACTGCTTGTTTTTGTGGTGCTTTATCAGGCTGCTGCTTGTTTTTTAACTGCCAGCTCCCTGTAAAAGCTTGTTTCTTCTGCTCATGCTTGAAAGCCCCTGCTGCCAGTCCCTTTTTGGGTGGCTGAGTATAAAAGCAGCCTCCTCTGGAAGGTTTAGTGTCTGCACTAAACCCAAGGAACACCTTTGTGCATCCTCAGAAAATTCACTGATGGCCTCAGGGAGGGCCAAACCTGTTTAAGGTTTGTCTCTTTGATTCCCAAGTGAAAGTTTATAAAAAATCAACATTGCACCCATACATCCCACTCAGAATGAAAGCTGCCTGCTCATCCACGAGAGCTTGAACACTCACCAGTGTTTTGCAGTGGAATTCATGATAGGAAGGAGGTGATTTTTGTGGTGCATTCAGAAATTTCCCTGTTCTTGTTGACTTTAGATGGGTGGCTCTATTTGCAATTTTTTTACAGTATTTGATAAGGAAGTTCAATACAACGGAAACAGGGGACAGGAATGATCCCCATCCCCTTGTTTTTAGCACTGTAAATCTGAGAGGGGGGAGAAAAAAAAGGTGAATGGCACCACAGGAGGATCATGACAGTCGAGCAAACGTTGTGGATTGTGGCCTGTGGTGGAATGTCAACATCAAACTTATTGTGCCTTTTGCAGCTTGGCAAATCCCTGTTGTGAAAGCTCCAGGACGTGCACCTGGGCCACAGGCTGCCTTTGGAATCAGGGATGGAGCTTTTCCCTCACAGGTAGTGGAGTCACTCTGGAAATTAGTTTAAAAAGGGGTGATACACCCAAGTAAATTCACCAAATTCTGCTGACAGAATTACTGTATTGTTAATATTGTTCTTTCTCGCTCTCCTGGCTCTAAGTGTGTTTTTAGGGGCTTGTAAAAGAAATAAAAATAAATTAAAGGCTATTCTGGACAAATTAGAGAATTGTAATCTCCTACAGCATTTTGTTTAGACTGTGTGTAAAAATACTCCAGAGAGAAAAAAACGCTGTATCACAACTTAGAAAAGGTTTGTCTAAAAGAGGGTTTTATATTCCTTGTCTACAAACTCCTGTAGTACAAACTGTTACAGATTATTCTGTGTTTGGGACTTTTTTTTTTTTTCCCCCTGAAAAAAAAAAAATCGTGTTCAGTCTCCAAAGCAAATTTCCCAGCAGAACTTCAAACATCCTTTGTCTGTCTCCCTTGGGAGGGTGTTTCCAGGAACCAGCAGCTCTGTGTACCCCAGTCATTTGCATTCTGTGCTGTGAGCACCCACTGAACACTTGTTGCCTAAATCCCGGATTTCCCACATGAAAAAATTCAGGCACCTCAAAGAAACGACTGAAAAGTTTTGCACCGGGTGCTTTGCCCACAGAAGGAGTTTTCAGTTAAACTCCCAGAGCAAGTGGGGCCCAGATGTTTTTAGTAAACAGCTTTCAAAACTCACAGTTGAGATCAGTGTCAAATTTCCAGGCACATGATCGACCTTGGAGCCAAGTTGCTTTTGTGTTTACATAAAAGTCTGGAGGCTGAATGACACTGAAGTTTGTGGATGCAGTGGAGGTTCTCCATAACAAATATTTGACTGGATGCAATTTCTCCTATTTACAGTACTTTGAGCTTTGGGTGGGTGGAAAAAAAAAAGAAAAATTACTTTATTTTTATTGATTTTACATTTGAGGCATATTCAGCACTTTCTTGCTCACTGGAATTGGAACAGTTGATTTTTAACTGGGACCTGTTATTATTCTGGCCATTAAACCAGCATGGCAAAATCAAGTTGTTTTAAAGCTAAAGGTGAAGCATTTCTGCAGGTGATAGATGAAATTTTGTGTATTCCTGAGCATCCCGGCTCTCTCTCTGCTCACATCAAGGCAGCCCTCTCGCTGAAGGTCTAAAGGGATGCCTAATGGTGCCAAGGTTTTTGCTCAGGGCCTGTATCAGCAAAAATCTGTCTCAGAATTTATTAGGGGCAAATATTGTCCAGTATTTGTTTAGGACTCCTGTTTTCAGCCCATTTGGAAAGGTCACGCACGAGAAGGGCACAGGTAGAGTCAGGATAAATGAAATTAAAGTGGGTGTAGGAGTGATGGAAGCTTTCCCTTAGGTTGTATGTTGATCCCTGACTGAATGACCTTCTGTATCATATGCAGACACTCACCAAAGAAGCTCTGATTATTTTTGCATGCTTACAGCTCAGCTTAACTATCCCTAAACTGGCGGACTGTGGGGTCTGCCTGAGCCACGTAGATGTTCACAAATCTCTGGGACCTGTTGGGGTTCACTCTTTGCTGGGTTAAGAACTCCTTGGATGGCCCAGAGAGTGGTGGTGACTGGTGTCACATCCAGCTGGCAGCCTGTCACCAGTGGTGTCCCCCAGGGATCAGTGTTGGAGGCAGTCCTGTTTAAGGCCTTCATCGATGATTTGGACAAGGGGATTGAGTCCACCATCAGCAGATTTGCAGATGACACCAAGCTGGGGGCAAGTGTTGATCTGTGGGAAGATAGGAGAGCTCTGCCAAGGGACCTGGACAGGCTGGACAGATGGGCCAAGTCCAACAAAATTAAGTTTAAGGAGTCCAAGTGCCAAGTTCTGCACTTTGGCCACAACAACCCCCTGCAGCGCTGCAGGCTGGGGGCAGAGTGGTTGGCCAGTGGCCAGGCAGAAAGGGACCTGGGGGTGCTGGTTGACTGAATATGAGCCAGCAGTGTGCCCAGGTGGCCAAGAAGGCCAGTGGCATCTTGGCCTGGATCAGGAATGGTGTGACCAGCAGGAGCAGGGCAGTCATTCTTCCCCTGCACTCAGCACTGCTGAGGCCACACCTTGAGTGCTGTGTCCAATTCTTTAGGAAGGACATTGAGACACTCAAATGTGCCCAGAGGAGGCAACAAAGCTGTGAAGGGCTTGGACACAAGCCCTGTGAGATCGGCTGAGGGAGCTGGGGTTGTTTATCCTGGACAAAAGGAGGCTCAGGGGAAACCTCATCACTCCCTACAACTCCCTGGCAGGAGGGTGCAGCCAGGTGGGGTCGGGCTCTGCTCCCAGGCAGTGACTGACAGAATGAGAGGACACAGTCTCAAGCTGAGCCAGGGGAAGTTTAGGTTGGATATCAGGAAAAAATTCTTTACTGAGAGAGTGATTGGGCACTGGAATCGTCTGCCCAGGGAGGTGGTGGAGTCACCGTCCCTGGACGTGTTTAAAAAAAGATTGGACGTGGCACTCAGTGCCCTGGTTTAGTTGATGAGGAGGGGTTAGGCTCTAAGTTGGACTTGGTGATCTCAAAGGTCTCTTCCAACCTGGCTTATTCTGTGATTCTGTGGTTCTGTCTGTGCCCTGTGTACTGTAGTTAAGCTGTAAACAAGAGAGCATGCTCCATTGTTCCTGATGGGACATTATCCAAGGGAAAACAGGGGTTGTCTTCAACAATTTGGAGCTTGTGTGGGCAAACAATACGCTGATTTTGCTTGTGGGCAGCATGAACATGCCTCTACTTCAGCCCCAGGAAGCAGCTGAGAGGGACATGAATTCAAAAACCACACATGCTGCTGAGAGGATGGGACAGGAAATGGTGGGGGGTAAAAGGTACTATAACAAGGGAAGAATTTATTCCTAAAGAACTTTACAGGCATTCTTGGGAAGAAACCTGCTGAAAGCATCACCTTGCTCAGGCTGGGATTCCCATCAAGTGGCATTCATACTTAGGGAGAAATCCTTCACTTTGGAAGAATCCTTCACCTTGGTGACCAAGGCGTGACCCCATGGCCGTGCAAACCCCGTGCTTCCTCTGCTGCCCACACAAATCCGCTGTCATCAAACACGATGTGCATTGTGCAACCCCAAAAAGCAGAATCTGGGACTTCCCTTGATGCTGCTGATGTGGGATCACGGGTGGCACAGCCTGTCCCAGCTGCCGAGGAGATCTTCCTGTTACAAACTTCGTCATTATGGAGCTTTGTTTGATGTTCCTGTTGTGAAGACACTCTGGTGTGAACACAGCAATAAAGAAAAAATTAAAAAAATAAAGACTCTGCCCAGCAGCTACATCTTTTTTTTTTTTTCCCTTTTATATAAGCACTTTTGTGGGAGGAGAACAGGAGATTTGAAATGTACCTTGGCAGCCTGCTGAAGCATAGGTATGACCCACGTTATCTTATAGATGTTAATTACTTGTGATGGTTAACCGACAGGAGCAACAGAAAACCCTGAAACAAAGGGAGGCCGAGGCTCCCTGTTCCCTCCAGGGCGTTTGGAGTGTCTGGAAAAATGCCCTTCACACACACGGGTACCTGGGCAGTCACGCGTGGCACATCCCACACTGCTGGGAAGGCTCAAAAACCGCCTTAAAAAATGTAGGAAGAACTGATGAGAGGGAAAAAAAAATTTAATCTGAGTTTACAGGCTCAGTATGTAGAGGAAAAATTATTTAATCTGAGTTTATGGTCTCAGTACATACGGGGAAAATTATTTAATCTGAGTTTATGGTCTCACTACATAGAGGAAAAATTATTTAATCTGAGTTTATGGTCTCAGTACATACGGGGAAAATTATTTAATCTGAGTTTATGGTCTCACTACATAGAGGAAAAATTATTTAATCTGAGTTTATGGTCTCAGTACATACGGGGAAAATTATTTAATCTGAGTTTATGGTCTCACTACATAGAGGAAAAATTATTTAATCTGAGTTTATGGTCTCAGTACATACGGGGAAAATTATTTAATCTGAGTTTATGGTCTCACTACATAGAGGAAAAATTATTTAATCTGAGTTTATGGTCTCAGTACATACGGGGAAAATTATTTAATCTGAGTTTATGGTCTCACTACATAGAGGAAAAATTATTTAATCTGAGTTTATGGTCTCAGTACATACGGGGAAAATTATTTAATCTGAGTTTATGGTCTCACTACATAGAGGAAAAATTATTTAATCTGAGTTTATGGTCTCAGTACATACGGGGAAAATTATTTAATCTGAGTTTATGGTCTCACTACATAGAGGAAAAATTATTTAATCTGAGTTTATGGTCTCAGTACATACGGGGAAAATTATTTAATCTGAGTTTACAGGCTCAATAAGTTATATTTCAGATGGGTTTCAGCAGGAACATTGGCTTGGGAAAAACCAGGATTTTGAGAGTTCATTGTTATGGGATGATCTCAGTTTAAACAGGATGTTTCCAGCCCCTTACAATCTGCTTAAAACTTCAGAAAGCAAAAAATTAAAGACTCCAGTGCTCATTTTAAATTAATGACCGAACTGAATGACTGAAGAATCCCATGTTTATTGAAAATAAATGATGGCACGAACTGAACAACTGGGATAGCTCCAGACGGAGCTGAAATAGTCATCTCATTACCAACAGGCTCAGCTTTTGACACCTGCCCTTCGATTTCTGGATTTTAACTTGGATTTTAGGAACCTCGTCCCCTCACGCCAAGGGCGGGCAGGCAGGGGCAGCGCCGCCGGAGGGATGCGAGGGCCGTGCGGGCCGTTCGGGGGCGGCTTGGGCGGAGTGCTGAGGGGAAAGGGCCGGACACGGGGATTTCGGGGGGATTTTCCAAGGGCAGCCATTCCGTGAGGGACGGCGCGCGCGGCGGGAAGGCGGGCGAGGCGGGAAGGCGGGCTCGCGCTGGCCCCGCCCCCGCGGTGGGCGTGGCCCGGGTGCTGAGTCACGCCGGGCCAGCAGAAGGACGTCATAGGCCACGCCCCCACTGAGGGGCGGGGCCTGCGCGCGGCGGTATAAAAGGCGCGGCGGCGGGCGGGGGGGGCTTCAGAGCGCGTCGGCGGCGGAGCGGAGCGGGTTCCTGCGTCAACAGTGCTTGGACGGAACCGGCCGCGCTCGGGCCCGCCGCGCCCCCCCCCCATCACCACCGCCCGCACAGCCACCGCGATACCCACCGGAGCACCCCACCATGGCAGCGCCCCCCTCTCAGGTGCGCCAGAACTACCACCAGGACTGCGAGGCCGCCGTCAACCGCCAGATCAACCTGGAGCTCTACGCGTCCTACGTGTACCTCAGCATGGTGAGGGGCTGCGGCGGCGGGACGGCGGGGCGAGGGAAGGGCCGTGCCAGGGATAAAGCGGGGGCTGAACGAGGGCCCGGCCCGACCCGGCGGGGGGTTCCTGGGTGCCGGGCGGTGCCTGCAGGCCCAGCTCCTCCTCCTCCTTTTTCTCCACCTCCTCCTCCCCCCCTGCCTCCGGGCCCTTCTGGGCCGTCCCCTGGGTGTAGGTGAGGCCCTTTATCTCGCCTGCTCCGCGCTCCCCGCGGCCGTTGCCCTTGGCGGCCCCGTTATCAGCCCCGTTATCGGCCGCGCTCAGCGCCTCCCCGCCGGCTCTGCCCTTGGGGCCGGGCTGCCTAGCGGGAGGTGCCTAACGAGGCGCTTGGCACCTCTCCCGCAGGCGTGCTGGCCTCTCGGGCACGGCTTTTCCTCCAGGAATGGGTAGGAATCCGTGCTTTCCTTGGGCCCTGTGTTTACGTGTCTCGCCCGGCCCGAGGCGCCCGTTTTAGCCATTCCCTGACCTCTGCGCAGCGATCCTGGTGCTTCAGGCGTGCGGGGAAATTGAGACTTCCTGCTGACGCCGTGCACCTATTTTGCAGCTTGTTTCTGCGTTACCTTGCTTCTGAGCCCTATTTTGAGCTTGTTTTGGTGTGTGGTAGTGGTACACAAGTCTTGCCTTGAACCTCCAGGCCGCTGGTTTAAGAGCAGAGAATTTTGTAGTAGGCTGGTAAATAATGAGCAGTTGACAAGGAACTTTCCATTGAATCCTGCTAATGCCTCTAGCCGAGGAATAAACAAGCTGTGTGATGGCTTCTAGGTGCTGTTAGTTTTTTTGGCTTTCAAAAAAGTATTTGCTGTTGAATTCACATTTTAGCTGCATTTACCTTTTGTAATTTAAGTGTGATATTAATTTTTTTTTCCCGGCAGTAGAAAGTGTATTCTTAGTCTAATCCCTGCAAAGCCTGGGGAAGCAAGGGAGCTTTATTGCAAAAGTACCCAAAAGTTCTTGGCTGCCCTTAACTGGTGCTGCAAGTCATGACCCTGACTTGCAGTGTGATAATTGTAAACAAGCTTGGGCAAACAAAGGGAAGATTTCTCATTGAAAAAGGCTTTTCAAGGCTGCAGTTGAGTGGTGCTCAGAACAGGTATTTGTGGAGTGTCAGTGGCTTTCAGAACTGAGCCAAGGCCACAGACACCCTTTGTTTGTGCCCTAGATAGGGATACAGGTTAAAATTTAACCCTGGCTGGAAAAATGTCATGGTGCTCAGGGGAGAGTTGCTCCACACTGCCTTGCTGGCCTGGGCTCGGCCTGCAGCCACCCTTTAGCAGGGGTTTTGACCCTGTGAACTCTTTTTATTTTTCAGTCCTACTATTTTGACCGGGATGATGTGGCCCTGAAAAACTTTGCCAAGTACTTCCTGCACCAGTCGCACGAGGAGCGGGAGCACGCGGAGAAGCTGATGAAGCTGCAGAACCAGAGGGGCGGGCGCATCTTCCTGCAGGACATCAAGGTGAGCTGGGGGCTGTCCCCACGCTGCAAAGGGATGAATTTCCTCTCCAGCAGGAGCAGCAGCTGACACTGGAGAAGCTCAGGAATTTGAGATGAGTAGTAATTTGATAATTGGTGCTGATTGACTAATAAAAAGAACTTCTTGTATAAGGAGAGGGTGTGGAGCCCCCCCCCAGTTTGTTTGCTGTGGGGTGAGGGCAGAACCAGGAGGCAACTGGTTCATCACCATCACTGAATTGATCAGCTCAAGTGCTCTGTGCGCTGTTTTGAGAAGTGGGACTTGGAGGATGCATTCAGTTCCGTTCTGAGAGTGCACTTCAGGTTTTTGACTTTGCATAAACGCCTGAACTTGCTCTAAACGGGCTCTGAGAGTGGTCTGAAGGCTTTGCACCCTGCTGATCTGTGGGTTCTTACAGAGAACGTGTCCTGTGCTTTCCCCTGCCAGAAACCAGACCGGGATGACTGGGAGAATGGCCTGACTGCGATGGAGTGTGCCCTGCACCTGGAGAAGAACGTGAACCAATCACTGTTGGAACTGCACAAATTGGCGACTGAAAAGAACGACCCACACGTAAGTGGATGCTGAGGATCAGTGGGATTGTCCAGGGAGGTGTGTGAATTGCCTGGGTTTAGGGTGTGTCCAGCCCTTTGGTGGGGTTATTGCTGCCCTTGCAGGAGCGTTTTTAAGGTGGCAAGGACTTCCTTTTCTTTCCTCTGAAGTCTGTGAACAGTCTCTATGGAGACTGTTTCTGAGGGGGTTGAGTTCTATCTTTTGAAGGCTTTTTGTCACGAGGCTTTTTTGCCACAAAAATTCTGGAGTTGCTTGGGAATATTAAAAGCCTTGATGTTTCAGAACAGTGTCTGAAAACACAGAATTCTTCTCAGGTGGAAGTTTCTGGCAAGGCTGGATTGAGGTTGCTCAGGAGATTGGCATGTGTGTGAATCCAAGCACCTGCCTAAGTTAGAGGGACTTTTTAAAACAGGAGGTGCAAATGCTCATGGTCATGAGTTTGCTGTGCAGTGGGGGAGTCTAAATCTCTTCAGAAGCTTGGGTAATGCTTCCTGCAGTGAGGAAGAGGAGAGGCTTCCTGAGCTGCCTCGCTCTGCAGGGTTCTGGAGCAAGGGGCCTACGTAAGCCTGGCTCACTTTGATCTGATTCTGAAGCAAAACCAGAGGCAGCTTCCTCTCAGCTCGAGCACTGTCACTCTGCAGCCTCTCCCTAGAGAGCCTTGGTGGGATTTCAGGCCTGCATGCAAACCTCTGGTCTCCCTTTCAGCTGTGTGACTTCATTGAGACCCATTACCTGGACGAGCAGGTGAAAGCCATCAAGGAGCTGGGCGACCACGTGACCAACCTGCGCAAGATGGGGGCCCCCAAATACGGCATGGCCGAGTACCTCTTCGACAAGCACACCCTCGGGGACGGTGACAATGCCAGCTGAAGCCTTGCCAAGAGCCACGCTGTGGGTTTCACTGGGACTCCTACTTACTGTCCAGCCATGCATGCAGCTTCAGCTAGATAAACAGTTCCGTACTCTGTACCAAATATCCCCCCTCTCTCTTTGTGTTTTATGTACTGCCCTCCGGCCAATAAAGTGACTTGGTTCCAGCTGCCTTTTCCTGTTTAGTTTGGAGGGAGAGCAGGCAGCTGTAGTGAAGGCAGTGGGAGGTTAATTTGGCGTGTGACACGGGGGATTTGCAGCTGGTGCTGAAGGCAGAAGTAGGAAGACTTTTATGGTTTCTCTGAATTCCTTGCAGGGGAACTAAAATGAGGAAACGAAACGAAGGTCCTGGGCTTGAGCCTCGCTTTTATTTTCTGAGGGTGGGCAGTAAAAGTCAGCTGAGTGGTGTCTGCTGCCATCCAGACCAAATCTGTGGCAGGGGTGATGTGGAACTTCAGGAGGAAGCCATGTGCTGGGCTGTGTGGAGCTTCAGAAGGAAGCAATGTGCTGCTTCCTTCGCGTGCTGCTGGTCGCTAGGCCCTTGCCCTGCCTTACTCCAGTACTTTCCCAGTACTGGAAAACACCAGCCAGACAGGACTGGAAGAAGCACTGTGGGTCTGCATCACAAGTGATGTGACTTGCTTCAGTCCCTTACTTTTCCCTGGAATATCTCGTTAGGAGTGCAAGTCCTGCCTGAGACTTGGAGACTCAAGCTCTCATTCTTGCTCTGAGGAGGAGGAGGGAAGTATCCACACTAACTATGCTGCTGTTCTGGGCTACACCTGCCTGGTACCTGCTGAGGTATCAGCAACAGTCATTGTTCTTCTGCTACAAATTGGGTTTTTTGGTGCTTTTGTTATTGTTGCAGCAGGAGCTGTGCCTGCTACTGTAGCTGAGGCCAGGAGCAGCGTGTCCTTGGAGCTGGTTTTAGCCTAGGCCGGGCTCCAGCTGCTTGTCCAGCACTTCTGTTTGGGTGAGTGCCAGGAGTGAGGATAAGGCAGGTATCCCATGGATGTCCTTTAGCTGTACTGGTCTATCTGCTCCTCCCCTGGGCTTTCACTGGCCTCCAGGATCACCTCCATCAGCCCCACGTAGTCACCCTCGGCCAGCGAGATCCCCGAGTCGTTGGGGGATGGACTCTCCGCTCTCCGCGGCTCTTTTGGAGCGGGGGGATTAGTGCTTCCATTGCCAGTGTCTCTCGTGTTCCTGGAAGCCTCTGGATGCTGGTCCGGAGCGCTGGCCGCATCCTCCAAACTCAGGCTGCGAGCCTCGGGGCCCAGGTTCCCCTTGTGGGACCTTTCCAGGGCCGGAGAGGTGACGGGAGTGAAGGAGAAGCAGGGCGGGGCGCTGCCTGCGGGGGTTTTGTTACTGGGAGTGTGAAAGGCGCCGGAATGCTCCGAACTGGGCGTGGCTGAGGCCGTGCTCTCCAGGTTTAGCCAGGGTGGGCGCGAGGCTTTGGAGCCCTTCAGACTCTTGAAGCTGCCTTGCTTCTCGTGCTCGGGAGACTCTGCCAGGAAGGGGAATTTGGGGCTGTTGGACGCTGCGGACTGCGCTCCGGGGCTCCCCGTGCTGGCCGCTTCCCTGGAGCCGCTCTTTTCTCCTGCTGTTGCGGCCGTGGAGTCGGGGGCTTTGCTCCTCTCCGTGGGCCAAACAAAGGTTTCCCTGGCAGCTGAGCCCAGGGAGCTCTGGCTCCTGTCCACGTCGCTGGCCCGGGAAGGGGAGGCGTTGACGATGACGTCCCGCAGGGAAGTGGAGCAGGCGGCGATGCTGGAGAGCGCCGGCGGCTTCTTGCGCCCTGGGCGGCGGGAGGGGAAAATCATGGGGATGGAGCTGATGGGCGTCTGGGGAGCGCTGTAGAAACCAGGCCTCTCGTAAAAGGGGGTGGACATGAAGGCATCAAACTCCCTCAGTTTTCCCTCTTCGCCGTCCCACTGCTCCTGGGAGTCTCCCCGTGGCTGGTGGGCGCCGCAGGGGCTCCCCGACTTCGCCATGTCCTGGTAGGTGTAATGGGAGAAGGGCGACGCGGGATCCCCGCGCCGGCGCAGCAGGTTCATCCGGGAGGAGGACCTGGAGAAGCTCGGGGACTGGACCCCCAGGAGGCGGCCCAGGTGTCCCAGTAAGGGAGTGGAGTGGTTGGCCTCCTCGTTCTCTTTAATCTGCTCCAGGGGCTGGAACTCCATCTCTTCCTTCTGCATGCTGGGAAAGGCAAAGCGGGCTGTGACACAGCCACAGAGGGAGAGGGGTTCTGGGGGAGAGGCTGGCAGCACAGGGAATGCTGCTGCCAGTGGCAAGGCTCTCCCTGTACTGCCATTAGCCCCCAAAACAGGGATGCTCATCGTACAGGTGAGTGGGGGAAAGAGGTCAAAGTCATCCTTTTCCAGCTGGCTGCTGTGGATGAGCCTGGAAGGATTTTAGAGCAAGGTTTCACAGACTAAGGAGAAAGGTACCGCTACTCTTGCTCCTCTGGTGTAATATCCTGCACAAAACCCGGTCCAGGTGCCCTGCTGTGACACCCATGTCCCTGCACCCACCTGATGTCAAAAGTGGAGCCCAGGAACGACGGGCGCTTGTACTCGGCGGTGGCTGCGGTGTAGGGTGGCTGGGGGTCGGGCTCGTTCCAGTACAGATCCTTCTCCAGGATGGGCAAATCCTGATGCATCTCATCCACTGCCATGAGGGAGACCTGCAGGGGACAGCAGGAATGTGCCATGGGGTGAGCAGCCTCTTGTGTGCCCGTTATCAGGGGATGAAGGAAGGCAGAGCTGGAGGATGCGGCACAGCACGGAAGTGAGGTAAGTGGCTGGGGTTGCTGTGGTTTCCTGTCTTTGGGGTTGTTTCTCACACAGAGATTTGAGTGATTGGAAGGAAAATGATGCTGAAGGAGACAGGAAAGCAAGAGGCTCAGTGGGACAGAAGGGCTGGAAGTATGGAGTTATCACGTGGCAGAAAGCAGAGCAGGCAGTTTTAGAGGGACACGGGGTAGGAAAGCTAAGGAGAGGCAGGAATGTGTCATTCAAAGGCAGCTGGGGCCTGAAATGTGCAGCCTGGATCCATTGCATGTGCCAGAGCATGGACTGACACTGCAGTACAAAGATAAGCCAAAAGCCCCAAATTCCCTGGAGTGGAGCAGGGGGATCTCTCCCATGGCAGGCAGGGAGGTGGGGGCAGAGGTGTTGCAGGAGAATTCGGTCACTGCACTGGTAGGGCTGGCTAAACCCGCTGCATCAATCCTGCCTTGGTGTTCCTCTGTGGGTGAGGCTCACCTGGAGCATCTTCCTCCCCTTTACCTGCAGGTTCCTGTCAATGAGCCAGTTGGTTTCAAAGTCATCATCGTCCTCCCCAAAAGGGTTGATGAGCTGCTCGGCCACCTGCATGTGGAGAGCACACAGCAAACGTCACCAGGGTCATAGCTGCCCCTCTGCCTGCAGGGAGAAGTCAGCTGTGATGTCCCTTGAATTCTGAGCTGTGTTTTTCCTCCCAAAAGGGGGTGGGTTAAAAGGGGAGGTGTCCCAGTGACTGGGAGGCAGTGGGCTCACAAGAACTGCCCCCTGCTCACAGCACTCCTGCAGCTGCAGCCTCTCCCTTCCCCAAGCTAGTCAGGACCAAAGCTGAGCAAAGGTGGAGCTGGTCCCCAGAATGAGGGGAAAGTTAGAAAGTCCTGGCACTTCCCTCAGCCCCTCTTGGCTTCCTGTTGTTGCTTACAGATCAGAGAACACAGCTGGTGAGCTCACACTGGGAAAAACCCTCGCCTGGGTCAGATTCCTGCTCCAGCCATGTTTCCTTGGAATTACCTTTAACCAGCCAGCGTAGAAGAAGAATTGCAGAAACGTGAAGACAGGCACGAAGAGATCCAGCTCATGGCCAGGGTAGGCTTTCTCTGGATCCAGGAATTGCCTCCCGATGAGACAGGCCAGGAAGAAGCTGTAAACAGCCACGGTCACCACCTGGGAAGGGTGCCAAGGGACACACCAGAGCAGCGTGAGTTCCCAGCATCTCCCTCCAGTTCCACCCCACACAGCTCCAACACCACAGGCCGGCTCTGTAGCCTCTGGAAAGCCTTGGATTCAGTTCTGATGGGCTTTTTGCAGGAGGATGCATTTCCCTGCAGAAAGCTGCAGACATTCCCTGTTCCCTTCAGCTTTTACATAGGCTGTGTGCCATCCCATGCTGTCCCTGGGATGACAGCTGTGTAGGTGGCACAGGCCAGTGGCAGAAGCAAGCACTGCAAGCTGTCTTGTGGCTCAGTCCATGCTGGCAGGCTGCTTCCAAGTGTGGGAAGGGAACCCTGGCATTGCTGTTTGCTCCTTCTTTCCTGCTCCTCAGGCTGAGCTTTTTTTCCTGTTTGCCTGCCTGGATTTGAGGCTATGCTGAGCTTTGTGCTTTTCCCTGTAACCATGGGACTGGAAACTTCCCCTTTTCAAGTTAAAAGTAACCAGGGCTCTCACGTGGTCTGTTGATACAAACAAGGGGGTTCAAAACCGGAATACACTTTCCCAATGTGTTCCCCATGAACTTCCAGCACTGCCAGAGCAGCAGCAGCTCCTGTTTCATGGTGAAGGGCATCCATGTTATCTGAGCAGCTGGATTGTGGGAGACAAAAGGAGCAAGCTGGTGCCAAAGTGTCTGCCTGGGCTGTCAAACAGCTGAGTACATGCCAGGCACAACCTTCCTGGGATGTGATCCTTGCAAGAAAGTGCAGGGAGTGGGTCTGTGTGTTCCTGTGTTTTCCATGGACCTGTGTGGCACACACTGGGATGGGTTACCCCAGGATGGGGTCTTTCTGGAGAGGGGGATGTGTCTGAGTTAGGGAAAGGAGTCTGGGCTGGGTGTGTGCTGAGCTGCCTATGGAAGAGAGATGATGTGTGCAGGTGGGGATGAGGGATTCAAGAGTATCCTGCGTTTTCCATGGGTGGGTCAGGAATGGAGCACTTCTGCAAAGGCAGGCTGAGAGAGCTGGGCTTGTTCAGCCTGGAGATGAGAAGGTTCTGGGGAGGCTGTGGCCTTCCAGTACCTCAAGGGAGCTTACGGAAAGGAGGGAGAGGGGCATTTACACAGGCAGATAGGGACAGGAGAAGGGACCATGGTTTTAAACTGATAGAGGGCAAGTTTAGATTAGATATGAGGAAGGAATTATTTACCAAGAGGGTGTGAGGCCCTGGCATAGGTTTCCCAGAGAAGCTGTGGCTGCCTAATCCCTGGAAGTGTCCAAGGCCAGGCTGGAGCCAGGCTAGTGAAAGGTGTCCCTGCGCATGGCAGCGGATTGGAAAGGGGAGCTTTAAGGTCCCTTCCAACCCAAACCATTGCAAGATTCTAGGTGTGGGTGCCAGTGGGGGTGTGCACAGGCAGTGGTGGAGCCATAGGAGTGGGGATTCCCTTCTCACCTGGGTGTAGACCAGGGGGATGCTGATCCAGTCGTATCCGTAGAGCCGCCCGCACTGGCTGCGCAAGGTGTTGAGCTCCTGCAGTGGGAAAAAGGAAAGGCCTGTCAGGGTAACTTCTCATCTCCTTGCTAGGGACACTGTCCCTCATTGCTCCAGCCATTTTCCTTCTGCTCACACTTCCTCTGGAAGGTGTGCTCAGCCTCAGAAGAACTCCTTGCTTCTTGTCGCTCCCAGAGCCCCAGGTCCCTTCCTAACTCACATCACAGCAGAGTTTCTCCTCTGAGCAGCCAACAGGTGAGGCAAAGAATGCCCTCAGAGCATCCATTTCTCTCTGCTGTCTGTAGATAAATTATCCCAGAGGGAGATCCCGCTCTCTGGACACATGAATCCCACTCCAGGCAACAGAAACCACGTGGCTTCCTCAGCACATGAATACTGAGAAGGATGAGCTGCTCCAGAGCCTTTTTCTGTGCAGCTGGGCAGGGATTGTAGCCAGGCCTCGCCTGTGGAGTGTGGCCTGTTGCCCAAGACTATCTAAGAGTTTTTAATAGCAAAGTTTTCTACAGGACTTCAGTTGTTGAGGACATTTTTAACCTTCCCTGGTCTCTTCCAGATACATGCTTCCTTGTGACTTTCCATCTGGATCCTAGAGGTCACCACTGGCATTGGCTGCCCTGGGATGTGTCAAGGCTGATCAAGGACCTGCTACAAGGGTGTCTCCCATTCCCCAGGATCTCCAACAGTTGCCTGTGCCCTCTGTCACTCACATTCAGGATGCCCTGGAGCAGCACGCTGTCCCGGATCCTCCCGTCATTCCTTGCCTTCACAGCCAGGTTGGAGAACCACACACATGGGATCCAAAACTTGTTGTGGGGAGAATTCAAGCTCTCAAACTTCTTGTGCTCTTCTGGTGTCATGAGGCCTGGAGGGGAAAGAGCAGGTGGGAGAGAGGTGGACATAGAGGGCAGGGAGGAACTGAAATGAAAATATTGGGTGTGAAATGAAAATATCTGAATCTCAGATGGTTGCCTTGGCTCTTCTTAAAAATTCCAGGAAAGACTCAGGCACTCAGAGCTTTGGGAGACACACAGAAGGACAAGTCTCCTTGTTAAAACATCAAGTCATAGAGGTGGGATTTATGGGATGTCACTTTGGATGTCTGCAGCACATCAGATCAGAGCCAGCAGGGAAATAAAGCTTGGTGTCAGTAGACACTTGTTGAGAATGGGATAATTTATGTCCCTCAAATGCCTTTTTAAAATTTTTTTTTAGGAGGCCAACAATGTCACATCTCTCTAGATTGCCAAGGGCTGTGGGCAGACCGGGAAGCGCCGCACCTTGAGGATTCAGAGAGCCCTGGCACTCAAATTCCCACCCGCCCCGAGGGAGCAGCACCACCCCACCTGCAGAGATCCCCTTTCCCCAGGCTCCCTGCCCCACAGGAGCAGCAGGGGGCAGGGCTGACCTGCCCTCACGACGTGCTCCATGCTGGGGAAGCGCTTGTAGACGGCGGTGCTGACGGAGCGCAGGATCAGCACGCTGACCAGGTTGCTGTAGCGCATCAGCGTGCGCCGCAGCAGCCGCCCGTACTCGTCCTCCCCGTCCACGTTGCACGACACCAGCGTCATGATCCGGTCTGGCCACGGGATGCTCTCGTACTGGGCCCACCAGCGGGACACCACCAGGGCCACGTAGAAACCTAGAGGGGAGCTGAGCCAGTCAGGCATCCAAAAGCAGCTTCCTGCTCTTCTGCTCGCACAGGGATGGTGCAGGGAGGACTGCAGGGGAGTTCGGTCCTCCGTGCTAAAAGGAGTCTGGATTGCATACTTTGCTTCACAGAATCACCCAGTAGTTTAGGTTGGAAGGGACTTCAAGGTCATCTCGTTCCAACCCCCTGCTGTGTGCAGGGACACCTGCCATTGGACTGGGTTGCTCAGAGCTCCCTCCAGCCTGGCCTTGAAAACTTCCAGGGATGAGGCACCGCAATTCCCAGGGGTATTTGGTGCTGCTGGGAGCCTGCCCTCCTGGCAGAACCCAGAGCAAGCAGTGCCAGCTGGGTGCTGGGGGACACTCACAGCGGTGACATGAAATGAAATATCCCACTTGAGGAGTTTTACAAAGGCAGAGGGAGGGATCTGCTCTGCCAAACCAGGGAGAAGAAATGCTGTCCCCTTCCCCTCTGTGCTGGATTCCAGCCAGCTCCTTACCCAGCACGAAGGACACGGGGATCAGCTCGGCGTAGCTGTCGCAGTACAGCGCCAGCTTCTCGAACATCAGCCTTTGGCTCTCGCTCAGGATCAGCCTGCAAGGGACAAACAGAAGCAGTTCTCCCTCTCCTTTCTCCCCTCCCTGTGAACAGAGCCTGGCAAGTGCCTCTCCAGCAGAATCCCTCTCCCAATCCCGTGTTCCTCCCTTGCTCCGGGCTGTGCTGCTGTGGGGCCGTGAAGGTGCTCACCTGTAGACGAGGCTGATGGTGAAGTAGAGCGAGATGAAGATGAGGAACTCGGAGTAGAGCAGTTTGTAGATGCTCCCTTTCCACTGGAGCAGGAGCTGGGAGAAGGTGCCCAGGCGCGCGTCAGCCACGCGGTTGGTGTAGGTCACGGTCATCACCGCTCCTGCGCACACACACAGCCTGGGCTGGCAGCTTGGACAGGAGCAGGGCACAGGGACATCCCAAGAGTCCCACCAAGGAAGGAGAAAACAGAATGAGCTGAGATCAAAAGCCAGGGAAGATGAGGGCACAGAGAACCAGGAGGAAATTGATGGCAGGCAATTAATTTGATGAGTTTGCTGTCTCTTCCCTGTCCTTGAGCTGCACCAGAGCTGGTTACAGTGACCAAGGATGTATTTTCTGGTGGATCCCTTCATTTCTAGTGTTTGATTCTCAGTATTCAAGTGGGGCTGGTTGGTTGGAGAGGACAGAGCCCAGATATCACCCCCTCCCACAAAATGCTCATGTAAGATTCATCTCAGGGTCACAAATTCCAAAGTTTATGCTTATCCCAGGAATTTTCTTAATATAGTTTTTGTTCCAGATATGTTTCTGTAAATCTACTTGTTGGGAAGCATCTTCCTGGAATACTACTGAAAAAAAACCCAACCCAAAGGAAAGGAAAAACCCCAGGAAGATTTCTTGGGACTGATCCAGATGAAGGCATCCCAACAAGTGTAGCTGTCTGGACTCTCCTGCAGGCAGAGCAGCCTTCCCTGTTGGAGATGTGTGGGATGGAGTTTGGCCAGGCTCACAGGGCCCAAATTCCAGCAGCTCCACCTCCCCTCTCCTTCAACCATATGTTGCACAATAAATCACAGTGGATGAAAAAAAGGCATTCAGGCTCCTGAAATGCTCCCCAGACATGCAGCATCCCTGCTGCAGTTGGATAAATAATTCTTTATAATCAATTAATAATCAGACCCATATTTGTATAAGCCTGAATTTGTAAAAAAACCACAAAAAACAAAAAAACAAACCAATGTTATCCATGCCAGGCAAATCAGTGAATGATCCCTTGGGTTAGAAATAATTATCCAAGATGAAACTGTTGGTATTTCTAAATCCTAACGTGCATTGCTATTTAACAGAGGTAATAATGTTAATGATTATGGGGCCTTGGGCTCTTCCCTGAGTGATGGAGATGAAGAAGCACTTCAAGGGACAATTCACAGCTTGCAGCAGGTAAGTTTGGGCCCATGTTCTTAATTTAAGTATCTCAATGAAAGACTCACACTTAGGTGGGGATAACTCAGGTCCCAGTGAGCTGCTGCTGTGAAGAAAACCAGCAGAGTCTGGGTTTTTGGCTCTTTCAACCAAACAGCATCTTTGTCCTAGTTCTGGCTTTTTGGTGCTGCTCTTCCTTTAGGTTTCTCTGTTGTAACTCAGGTCCCTGAGTCCCCTCTTAGGGGTGATACAGAGGAGCAGAGCTGTCCCTGTCCCCAGCTGCACAAATGCCCATTTCACTAAATCCTCGTGTCCATTCCATATGGATTTCTGGGCACAGCACTTGGAACAGTGGGTTTGCACTGCCCCAGAGGCTGCACACATGGGCTGTCCAGATGAGAAATGCATGCCCCAAACCCCATCCATTTTTGGGGCCTCTCACACAAAGCTGCCTCTTTTCTCTGGGCTTTGGGGCTTGAAAGCACTCAGGGCCAATCTTTGTTGCGTAATTCAAATACAGATTCACTTTCTTACCAAAGAAGGAAAACTGCAGCTCTTGTCCATGTAAATAATGGATGTTGCCCACCTCTGCTCCGTTCTGCTCCCATGTGGGATAGGGGTTTTTTCCCAGTGCTTTTCCCTCCCGCCCTGAGTGGTGAAGGCACCTCTCTACCCACCTGCCAGCCTGTGCTGGGCTGCCCTGGGATGTCACTGGGCAGCTGGCACACTCCAAGCACCATTTGAGGCTGAGGTCTGGGGTGGGAGGTGATGGGGAGGAAGAGCCCACCCAGGGAGCTGCTGCCTGCCACTGCCTGCATCCCCCTGCCTCTTCCCAACACACCTGCAAGTCAACTGACCTGGACTTCAATTGTGGGAGCCCCCAGCAAGCAAGATTCTGGGACATCAGGTGCATCACCCACCGCAGACAGACACGAGCAGGTATCACAAAGGTGGACAACAAGCAGACAGAGCAGAGGGATGGAGCCAGAGGAGGTCATGGATAGGCAGGAAGATGGACTCTGAAAGAGAGAGTTATCCTCCTCCTGCTGTTAGGAGGACCAGATACTCACAGTCATGGGGCTCCTGAGCCGTGCTGGAGGCTGGGGAGGTTTGGTCCCGCACGTGTCCCCGCTGGGTCCTTTGTGGCCCGGGCCACCGCCCGCCTCCTCGTGCCCCCTTGGCTCATGGGGGGATTGGACCTGCCCCACACAGTGTGCTAAGGAGCCTGAGACCCATTTGGGAGCTGCAGCCGGTCACTTGATGCTGTAATCCCTCCTCATTACAAAAGAGACTCTGTTGTCTTTTGCCCTGTTCCCTCCTAATCTTCTGAGTAAGCCCTGCGTGTTTATAGAGGCAGCCGGAGGAGGGGGAGGCAGGGCTGGCTGCTCTGCTGCTGCTAACTCCTGGCACAGCCATGGTGGCTGCCAGAAGAGAGGCATTTTTCCTCTAATTCTTTCCTGTTTGGTCCCTCTCTCCATGTCACAATCTTACAGGAACCCCAGGAGATTATGCAGGGCTGGAATTTTCCACAAAGGCTGTAAAGCGCGGCGCGCTCGGGGGCTGCTCTCTCTTGCCTAGGTCAGTGAAACACCTGCTCCATGCCCTGCTTGGCCCTCACAGGATGTTTCCTGTCATTCCTCACTCTCCCTGGGTGAGTTTGCCACCTCTTCCAGCTGTGGTTTGGGTGATGGGGATTTCCACTCTGCCACTGGTTCCCTGAGATTCTTTCCATGTTCCACAGTCTTTTTCTCTTGTTTCTCCAGCACGGCTTGAGAGCTGTCACTGTGCTTCCTTGTATGACATCCTGGGAAACATCGGTCCTTGCCCTCAAACTTCCACCAAGCTAGAGAACTCCTTCCCTGTGCCTCTCCAGAGTTCTCAGTCCCTTTTCTGCTCCCAAGCCATCCTTCCCAACTGTAGCCATCCTTCTCTTCCACCACTTCCTCGATCCCTCCTGTCAAGTCTTTAGTACATTCCCCTTCCATGAGGCTCTGAATCAAAATATTTTCTTACTGAACTGGTCTTCCATCATTTAGGCAGCTGTGGGACACTGTGGAGAGGGAGCAGAGGTCTGATCCCTGCAGGTAAGAGCATCTGGAGACCCAGGCTCTAGCTTTTCCTCATGTTGCTTGTGTCTGACACTTGTTTAACATCAGCAGTTGGGATCAATTTGTCCCAGTTGTAGTTTTCTCCATCCTGTGGCTGATCCTAAACAAGGGGAGGGTGTTGTTTCACTGCTCCTCCAGGGCAGGTGCTGCCTGCCATCTGTCTGATGTGGGATTCCTGGTGCAGTCCTGGGAATTGCTGCCAGTGGCAGGGAGATCACAGTTTAAAACACGGGATTCAGTGCTCTGTGAAGGGAGTGAGAGCAGGGGATCCTCTCTGAAGGGAATGTGCTGCACTTTCAGGGAAGGAGTTGGTGGTCAGGCAGGCTGAGACACATCTTCAGGGTCTCAGTGCCTGAACCCTCATCCCCACACGTGGCAGGGAGACAGAAATGCTTCAGGTGAGACATTTTCTGGAGCTCTTGGGAGCAGTTTGGGTGCTCCTGAGGACATGGAACAACAACCCCTGAGTGTCCTGCTGTTTGTGGAGGGATGTGCTGGCATCTGGGGGCCTCTGCTGCCCTCCTCTGAGAGCAGCTCCACTGGCAGCTCGTGTGCTCCACAGCTGCCCTTGGGACAGCAGCAAATATGTGTGGAATTTAATATGAAAGTAAATAACTGAGGGGCTACCAGCGTGGCAGCACTGCTTGGATCTCTTTCCACATCCCCCGTGGCCTCAGACCCTTGAGGAGGAGGATGGTCTGATGGTCTGCCTCACTCAGAAGCAGAGCAGGAAGCAAAGAGGTGCTGACATCCATCCTCACCCTCACAGCCCTGCAATCATCCTCATTTTCTCCATGTTAAAGATGCAGAGATTGAATTGCTGTGCTGGGAATGCCAAATGGCCACTCAATTCTGAGTTAGCAGCAGCTGGCTGGGAAAGGCACAGTGCCCTCCTTGCTGTTTCCCAGAGAAGAGTGAGTGCTTTTTGGTGAAAATCCCTCTCCCTTTCCCAGTTTTAGTGCTGGGATAGACACAGAGGCAGCTGGCATCAGGGGTGTCTCTCCAAATGACATTCTTCCCTGGAATCTGATGTAACTTGAAAAACAAAGTGGGAGGTGTCTGGGGAGATGCTGTTTTTCATAGACAGGATTTACTTGGAGGTTTGAGCTGGCCAGAAATGTTTGAAGAGGATGCAGTGACCCTGCAGTGCTTTTGTGAGGACCCACATGCGTATTCCCTTTAAGCTGCAGAATTCCTCACCAATTCTGTGCCAGTCTCCATTGACCCTTTGCATTTTACTTTTAGGGGCTTGGAGGGTGACAGATCTCTCCCTGTGATGTTGCACAGTTCAGTTTGTACAGCATGCAAATGAGGGGAAGGGTCTTTAGTCAGGTCCCCCTTCTCCTGCCTTAGGAATTGTGCTGGGGAGTAGGTGCCAAAGGGAGGATCAAACGTGCTGGTGCTGGAAATCAGAGATCTTGGACCCAGAGATGTCAGAGGAGCCTTGCAGCCAGCTGAGCAAACATGTGGCACAGCCAAGCAGCCAGCCAGGAGGGGGTGGATGGAGCCTGGAGTTTTAGGCCATTTGTTTTCATTCTCCTTTCCATGGCAATAACATCCGGTTTGGGTTTGCTGGGTAAGGGGTGTCAGCAGGTCAGGTCCTGCTTTCCAAGATCCCAGATAGTCCCAGTTCCTCCTTCTCTTCCCAGCTTCCATCTGGCGTTCTTTTTTCTTTTGCTTTTTTGGTTTCTTTTCCCCCCCTTTCTTTCTTTTCCCCCCCTTTCTTTCTTTCCCCCTTCTCTTCTGGGAAGAAGAGGGAAGCACATGCCACTCTCCCCGTTTCACAAGTTACTTTTTCAAGTGCCTGGCATTCAGCATCTCCAGCACATCCCCTCTCAAAGCTTCCTGTCAGCACTATCAGTTCTCATCCTTCCTGCTTTTGTTGGCTTCTGGAAGCAGTTCCACCTTTCTAATCCGAGGACCCTCTGTCGCTGCCAGCCAAGCCTTGGGAGTTAATAATTACCAAGACTGATTACTTGTGCTGCTGCCTTGCAGAGCTGAAGATCTTTCCCCTCCTTCCAGAAGTTCCCTGAAGATAGCAAAGGTTGCAGGCAGTGACACAAACCTCCTGGACACTCCGTTCCCTGACTTCAGAGCGTGGGCTTGGCCCGTGCTGTCCCCATGGATCCTGGCCATGAGGCAGGGCAGGGCTGGGGGTGACACAGACACCCAGGAGATGCTGGGACAGGGAATTGCTCCCTGGATGGTACCCACAGCCACATCCTGCAGTGCACACAAGGATCAGCATGTCTGACTCTCCTGCCCCTGGCACTGGCTCTGTCCCCGAGGCAGAGGATGGACAAGCTGAGAGCAGGGCAGGAGCTGCCCCTGTGTGTGAAGGCTCTGAGGGGATACGGCTGCCTGGAGGGAAGCCCAGGGCAATGGCAAGGTAGGACGTGATGGGAAATGTCATCTGAGGGTGGTCTGCGAGGGCAGGGGCAGTTTTTGGTCCAACTGTCACCAAAATTCCAGTGCTGTCAATCCAGAGTGGTTATGGGGTCTGCTGTGGGACTGGGATACCAGAGGAGTGGTTTGCCTGTTGGGTTCCCAGCGCTCCACTCTCCTTGAATGCCAAGTTTAAAAACCTTGGGGCAAGAGGTGCTCCAGGTGCCAGAGGTGCAGCCAGGGTGAGGCAGCTGTGGCCCTGCAGCCCAGGGGGGTCTGCAGGGAAGCAGAGATCCATCTGCAGCCTGTGGAGGAGCCCACGCTGGAGCAGGGGCATGCCCGAAGGAGGCTGTGACCCCACAGGGAGCCTGTGCTGGAGCAGGGTCCTGGCAGGACCTGTGGAGAGGCCACGCTGGAGCAGCCTGTTCCTGAGGGATGGGCAGCCTGTTCCTGAGGGACTGAACCATGGAAGGGACCCACGCTGGAGCAGCCTGTTCCTGAGGGATGGGCAGCCTGTTCCTGAGGGACTGAACCATGGAAAGGACCCACGCTGGGGCAGCCTGTTCCTGAGGGATGGACAGCCTGTTCCTGAAGGACTGGCCTCATGGAAGGGACCCACGCTGGAGCAGCCTGTTCCTGAGGGATGGACAGCCTGTTCCTGAAGGACTGGCCTCATGGAAGGGACCCACGCTGGAGCAGCCTGTTCCTGAGGGATGGACAGCCTGTTCCTGAAGGACTGGCCTCATGGAAGGGACCCACACTGGGGCAGTCCATGAAGAACTCGTTGGAGAAGTTCATGGAGGGCTTCTCCCGTGGGAGGAACCCCACGCTGGAGCAGGGGCGGAGTGTGAGGAACCCTCCTGCTGAGGCAGAAGCAGCAGCAGAGACAGAGCCCCCTCTCCCCATCCCGCGCTCGGGCAGGAGGCGGAGGAAAGCCGGAACGACTGAGGGACGAGCGGAGCAGCGGTTGTTCCACATTTCCTTCGCACTGCCCATCGCCTGCGGTGAGTGCACGGCTAACAAGCCGCGCTATCCCCGGCCCCAGCCGGCTGGGCCCGCGCCGCTGTTTGCCCGGTGAGCGCTCCGGGCCCGGCGCCCCTCAGGGCGCAGCCGCGCCGCCATCACGTGGGCGGCGGGGCCGCGGCTCCCCGGGCTCGGCGCCGGCTCCTCAGGCTCGGCTGAGGCTGCGGAGCTGAATCCTCCGGGCACGGCTGCGGCTGCCGCTCCTCCGGCTCCCTCACGGGCTTCTCCTGCGGGCACGGCTGCCCCGGGCATGGGGCCGGCTGTGGGCGCTCCTCCGCCGTGAGCAGCGGCGGGACCCAGCGATGTTGCGGGGGGAGGTGCGGGGTCCGTGTGCCGCGGCTCTGGGAGTCCGTAGGATCCGCAGAACCCGGGAATGGTTTGGGTTGGAAGGGATCTGAAAGTTCGTCTTGTGCTCGTCCAGCCTGGCTTGGACACTGCCAGGGATGGGGCAGGCACAGCTCCTCTGGGAAAGCCATTCCATCACCGTCACAGGGAAGAAGTTGTGTGGAAGCCCAGTACGGACCCGAATAAGGAGGCAGCAGCACCTCCAGACGTGGGACACGGCGTTTCAGTGCTGAGGCAGAGATCAGAAACACCAGCGTGTGCTCTGCTGTGATATAACAAGGCAGCAGTGTGAGAAACCACCAGCAGCTGCTCTGCCAAAGCTCCTGAGGGATGCTGCTGAGCGGCTCTGGGCCGGGACAGGTCCCGGTGGGGATGGCAAAGTCAGACCCTGCTCCCAAACCTGCGGGGCAGAGCTGAACCTGGAGAGAGGCAGAGGCTGCTCGAACGGGAAATAACCCCGGCGGATCAGCGCCGCAGGAAGCATGTGGGGCCCGCTGGAAAAAGTGCAGATCCTGCACATTTTTTTGCTTTTTCTACAGAAACCAACTTTAGAAGGCTGGGGGGTGTTGGGGATTTTTTTTTTTCTTTTTGTGTAGGTTTGCATTTCTTGTGTCAGTGCGTGACTCTTAGGAGATGATCCATTTTCCCTGGAAAGACAGCTGCCAGTCAGCAAGAGAGAGGGAGTGTTGGTGGTGCTCCCTTGCTCTCTGGGTTCTTGGGAGCTGGATTTCAAAGCCCCACCTGGACACTGGGCAGAAGCCAGCAAAGCCAAGGCTTCCATAGGGATTCTGTTTGCACAGCGTGGAGAATGAGCTGTTCCATCAGAGATGATTTTCCAGGCTATGTTTTTGGCATTGCAGAGTGTGGGTGGGACTGTTTAATTCCTCCATATCCTCCGGTTTTCTTCCATAGTGTGTGGAAATATCTGTCTCCCAAGGCAACTTTCAGCTGAGAATTTGAGAGTCAGAAAGAAACAGCATTGTTTTTTTTTCTTCCTGTGGATTAGATTGGGTGTATTCGTATCAGTAGACTGGTGAAATGTCCCTTTTCCCTGCTGCTTCTTTTATTTAATTTTTTCATCCTCTGTGCTCTGAGTTTCTTGCTTCTTTCTGGTGTGATTTCTCCTGAGGGTTCAGAGAGTTGTCCACGTGTGGTGGTGGGTGAGGAGGAGTGTGGGAGGAGGTGCATGAAGAGGAGGGCTCAGCCAGGGCTTGTGAGCCAGAGATAAAGCAGCAGTGGGTTAATCTGCAGGGCAGTGTCTGTGTCTGGGCAGGATAGAAAACTTCCACGTGGGTAAGGCTTGGAAATGCTCCCACTGCCTTCAAATAGAGAGTGATTCCATGGGGAGAGCTCAGTGAGGAGGGAGAGAAATGCACACACCACAGTGGCAGCAGTGTCATGCAGGCACTCAAATGTTTTCTGTTCCTAAAACCCCTCCAGCATTTGTGTTAATCTGGGAGTTGCCAAAACCCTCCTGAGCATTGGTGACTCTTCTGGTTTCTCCTTTCTAGGACATCTCTGCTTGCTGGCCACTGAAACTAAAAAATGGGGCCTCAACCCAGCTTGGGGAAAACACACAGGTTTAGACAGCTCTGTGGAGGATGTTGGTGGGAAATAGGTGGGAAAATAGGTTAAAAACTGGTTAAAAATAGATCTTTTCCCTCTGGAGGAGGTGCAAGGGGCAGAGGATTTCTGGGCTGGCAGCAGAAGGGATTGGGGTCTGTGTGTTACGAATGGGAGAGCTGTATTCCATTTTTTTTGCTTCTTCAGTAGGGAAGTCTGACCTTAGGTCTGCTGGATGTATCCTGGAGTCCTAAAAAGCCAGCTGCAGTGTGTTTCTCCTGGACAGCAGGGGAGAATGGGATCCCTGGACTAGCTGTCTTTAGTTCTCCTGCCTTACCTTGAATTATTTGGGATACTGTGCCAAAAGGGTGAAGCACTTGCATAGGGAGTGCAGGGCAGAGGAGCTGCTGGAACTGTTGCTGCCCAAATTCTTCCCCATGGCCCTCCCTGCCACACTCCCACTGGATTTGCCTGGGGTTGGATGTGTTGTGAGTGTTGGAGGAAGGCTCTGGGTCACCCCCACCTCCATTTTCCCTGTGCTGCTACCCCCCCAGCCAGGTCAGTTTTGAGGAAGAGAGCCAGAATCCACCTGCTGTGGGACACTGGAAGCCCCTGATGCCATCCAAAGGCGACAAGGAGGAGGCAGAGAGTGGATGCCAGGATGCTGGGGGTGTGGCTGAGCCCCAGTCCACGGAGCAGCTCAACGTGTCCCGGCTGCGCAGCTCCTCGGTGGAGATCCGCGAGAAGGGCTCCGAGTTCCTCAGGGATGAGCTGCACAAAGCACAGAAGGTAAGGCCCAGGCTTTGGGGCATCTCCTGGGGATGGCAGCATGGGTTGGAGCAGGGGGGGTTTCCTACAGGTGGCTGAAGAGTCTGGAGCAGGCAGGAGAGGAGAGAGACTGAGTTGGGTGGCTGTGAAGTGGGAGGAAGGGCTGTGATTGACAGCCTGGAGCATGGCATCGGCATTCCTGTCCCTCTGCATTTCCTCAACAGGAGCTGAAGCTCAAGGACAAGGAATGTGAGAGGCTGTCAAAAGTCAGGGAACAACTGGAGCAGGAACTGGAGGAGTTAACAGCCAGCCTATTTGAGGTACCACCCTCTTCCTTTTCCCATCATTTCTTAAGCTAAGCTTACATCCAGCTCCTTTAAGACAGACTTTCCCTGGACTTCCAGCTATCTCCTCCCACAATTTCCTCCTCTCCCCTGTTGTTCTTTCCCACTTGGAAAAGCAGAGTTGCAGGCAGAGCCTCAGAGCAGGCTCCTGGGGAGGCTTTACCTGGGTTTGTTTCCCCTTCAAGCAGCTGTGGGGTGGCATAAAAAGTACAGTAGTTACAGTGGCAAAATGTGGGAATGCCTGGAGCTGGAGCCAAGCACAGCTCCCTGTCCCTCTCTGTGCCTGTTCTATCGTCTGGGCAGCTGCTGTGTAAGAGAGATGCTTCCCTGGCTCATCCCAGTCCTTGCTGGGGGTGGGAACATGCTGGATGTCCTCATCCCCTCTGCTCCAGCAAGTGTCCAGAAGGCCTGTTTTTTGTTGTTTGATGTTTGTTTTTGTTTGTTTTTTTTTCTTTTTGTAATGTGATTCTTGCCAAGCTGTATCCTGGCAAAATCCCATTTACCAGCAGCTCTAATGTCTGGATCTGTCTGGGTAGTGAGGAAAGCCAGAGCCCATCTGTACCTTTGAAACACAGGGCTGTGAGAGCCAAGGGAGCATCCCCCTCCCGAAATCTTGGCTGCCTGAGCACAGGGTGATCCTGGAGATCCTGTAGCCAAGGGCTGTCCCCTTCCTTTGGTGGCCTTGGCCAGATGCTGCTTCCAGACAGCACTGCAGGGAGGCCCCAGCTGGGATCCATCCCACTCCCTTATTCCTGTGGGAGAAGCTTTGAAGGAAGTTTCCACCATTTGGCCCCCACCTGAGCTCCAGCTCCTGCTGTGTCCCAGCCCTGCCTGGAGCAGTGGGGGGCCAGCTGCTCTGAAAGGGAAGGGGGAGCAAAGTGCAATAACAAGGCAGGCGGGAGCAGTGCCTCAGCAAGGTGTGGGGCAGGGAGTGTGGATCAGGGTCAGAGGCTCAGACAGCAGTCAGGGGCAGGAATCAGCTCAGGGATCACCCAGCAAGGCTGCAGTGACTGCAGGAAGCCAGCCTGAGGCGAGGTTGGAGCTGCCAAGGTGTTGGAGCAGGGGCAGGCACAGCTGTGGTGTGGAACAGGTGGGTTCCAATGTTAAAGCAATTCCCAAGGGCAAGGAAAAGCACGTCCTTGCTTCTGGCATTCTTCTCAGCAGCCCCTATCAGTGAGAGATGACCTTGGCCAGCTAAACTCTTTAACTTAGCCAGCTACACTCCTAGAAGGGGGTGCAGGGCAGGCTCTGGCACTGGGAGCCTTCTCCAGGAAATTCTCAGGGAAGGCTCTGCACAGCCGCTGGCACAAACCCCCTGGATGTGGCAGGGGTGTCTCTCCCCTGGCCTGGAGCATGGGATGTGTGAGCTGGGCTGCAGCAGGTGGATTGAAACTCTCTCTCTGATGCAGGAAGCCCACAAGATGGTGAGAGAAGCCAACACCAAACAGGCTGCAGCAGAGAAACAGCTCAGGGAGGCCCGGGGCAAGGTGAGAACTGCTCTCTGTGACTTCAGTTTTGGGGTGATGTGGTGGCCCAGCCTGGCCACAGGGCTGTTTGTTGGGTGAGGAGAGTGGAGTGCAGCTTGGTCTCTCTGAGATGCTGTGGTCCCTTTCCAGCAGGCAGTGAGTGAGGGGGGAAAAGGCATCCCTGCAGTCTCCTGCTGATCCAGCTCCCATTTGGGAACTGGATCTGCAGAGAAATGGTGAGCTGTTCAATTGTCACAGCTCTGGGATGGAATGACAGAGCAGGGATCCAGGGGGCTGGAATTTCCTGACACATCTGCACCACAGGACTGCTCAACTGGCTCCATCTTGAGGACAGAAATCTCTTCAGAATTACTGGCTCTGAAAAGAGCCAGGGACAAAATGTGCAGGGGGATGGATTCCCAAACAGCTGCTGTTTAAAATTCTGGGCGATGGTGGCACTGGGAGTTTGGGGAGAGGCTTCATGGCTGGGCTTGTGGCTGGTGTGTGATGGGGTGCACAGAGTGGAGCCCAGCAGGTGCTGAGGGTGGCTCTTGCCTTGTGTCCCCAGATTGACATGCTGCAGGCAGAGGTGACGGCCCTGAAGACGCTGGTGATCACATCCACGCCGTCCTCCCCCAACCGGGAGCTGCACCCTCAGCTCCAGAGCCCTTCCAAAGCTGGCTTCAGGAAGGGCCATGGCAGGAACAAAAGCACCAGCAGTGCCATGGTGTCAGCTGCCAGCCAGGGTGTGGCTCCAGAGCCTGGCAGCCGGGAGTGCAAAGAGGTGGGTCAGGGATGTTGGCTGTCTCAGCCTCGGAGCTGCCGCTCCGGGAGCTCTGGGCTCAGGCTCCCCACAGAGCTCTGTGGTCTCACTGAGCAGCTGTTCGTGCCTTGTTCCCTAAATTTGTGCTGAGGCAGGCCTTGGAGGGTTTCCTTTTGAGGGGGTTTCCTCTCTGTCAGGACAGGAAGCAGCGGTGGCATCCCTGTGGGGCAGATCCAGGAGGTGCCCGTGCTGCGAGCGGATGTCAGGAGCTGCTGAGCACAAGCCAGTCCCCCTAGCCAGATGTGGACACAGCTGTCCTGGGAAGCACAAAGGAGGCAGCTCGTGGCACTTGCTCAGAAGGAATGAACATGAATAAGAATGTGGTGGGGGGAGTATGTCTCCCTAGTGATTTTTTTTGGGAACTGCAGCCTCTGTCATGAACAAAGGCTTGTGAAAGGTTTGGATCTGTCGCTTCTTCATGGAGGCAACTTCCACAGGGTGCAGCTATCCTGGGGTGGGTTTCAAATCTCAGGGCTCAGCTTCCAGAGTGCCCAATAATGTTATGTATCAAGGATGGAGTGGGTTTCTAGTCTCTCAGATTTCTTACTGACCTGTGTGAGAGGTGATCAAAGGGAACCTGGCGCTCAGAGAGTTGGTGGAAAAGATCTTGAATTGAGCCTAGAAATACCAAATGCTGTTCCCTTTTTGCACCTCAAGCTGAAGCCTGAAGGTGTGGCTTGTGGCCCTGTGGTGCCTGGAGGACCATGCTCAGTTCTGGAGGGGAGGACTTGAGCCTTTCTCTGTATCTCATGGTTTTTACTTCCCTCCTTGCCTGTCTCTCTAAACCTTTTCCTTCACTGTCTGTCTCTCCCTCTGCCCTCCAAGTCTGGTTTCCCTGCTCTCCTCTCCCTGCTCCTTTGCATCCTCCCTGGGAAGGCTATCCACATCACCTATGAGCCAGGCTGGCAGGCCTTGGGAGCAGATGCTTCCTCCTCCTCCTCACGGCAGGTAACCAACCTCTGGGAATGGGTGGGACCCACCTGCCTCTCAGGCTTCCAGCCTTGCAGTTCCAGCTTCCTTTTAGGCTAACCTCCATCCTTTTTTTCCTTTTCATTTTCTTTTTGTCCATTGGTTTTTCCATCTTGTGGCTCTGAAGCTGTTCCTGGCCCCAGGTGAGCAGTCTCCATGGCACAGAGGGGGTGTGCTGGAATCCAGACCTTCCCAGCTGTGCTCACTCATGTTCTTTGTGTTGCTCAGCTTAGTTTTATTTTTTCCTTTCAGCAGCTCTCACAGAATTTGCTGGGCTTATAGGAGTTGCCCAGGGATCCATCTGGGATTTAAATGCCAGGTCCCAGAGAGGCTCCCATTGCCACTCAACTGCTCCTGCCATGGCTTGAGTGGGCTCTTGCTCTGCCCAGTGGTTGTGTGGTGGCTTTCCTGCAGCACAGGAGGAAAATGGGACAGAGAGGTGCCTGCAGGTTTCTGGCACAAGCAGCCCAGGGTGGCTGTGGCACTGAGCTGCTGCTGGGTGGGAGATGGGAGATCCTTGGAGCCAGGCAGCTGCCCTCAGACACTTCCACGATGCCTGAGCCTCTCCAGGTGTTCCATGGGCAGCTTTCCTGCATAGCAACAGGTACCTTCTGATGTGGTGTCCCTCCCTCTTGGGCACTCCCTGCAGGTCGACTCCATTCTGTTTGCTGAGTTCCAGGCCTGGAAGGAATCTCCAACCCTGGACAAATCCTGCTCCTTCCTGGACAGAATTTACCGAGAGGATGTCACACCTTGCCTGGACTTCACCAAGCAGGAGGTGAGTGCTGGAAAAGCAGGAGCAGCCAAGCAGGCAGCTCTGGGCTGTCACATTCCTTGAACTGATCCCTGTTCTCCTCCTGTTTGCTGCAGCTGTCGGAGCTGGTGCGAGTGGCTGTGGAGCAGAACACCCTCACCATGGAGCCTGTGGCTGCCCACGCTGTCCCCGTGGGGAAGGGGGCAGCAGAAGAGTGTGGTGGCCCCAAGTAAGGACTCTGTCCCCTCCTTGCTGCTTGTTTGTCCCCTGGAGTGCTGTTGGGGTTGCCTCAGGGTCACCTCACACCGGCAGGAGTGCTGTGGTATTCCCAAAAGAGAGGAGAGATTTTATTCAGATGGTAAATTCCAGTCCAGAGCACCTCAAATGGTGCTCTGAGTCTAGGGAAAACTCAAGCACAGCACCTTCCAAGGTGTCCCTGTGACAGCAAGGGGACAGGCAGGTTTCCCACCACTCTCCTGCAAATTATTCCCCAAACAACCCATCCTGTGTTTGTCCTTATCAGTTTCCTTTTGATTTTTTTTAAATTATTTTTTTTGTCTTTGCAGTGGCTTCCGGTCACAAATTGTCACGTAAGTGAAGTATTTATTGTTCAGCCAGTGGTCAAAGATCTCTGAAGCATTAACAAGTCACTAACTCAGTGCCATGTGGCAGCTTGGAGGCTTTTGCTGAGCTGACCTAACTCTTTAACCCTGTTTAAATTCCACCCAGGCAGGGTGGGAAGGAATCCAAAGTCCCAAAAGGAATTTTTCCCCCTTTTTCCAGGATGCAAAACACTGATTTTTACGGCAGTTTTGGTCGGCTATGCTTGTGATAGCTGTGGTTTTACACCAGGTGATACCAGCCAAGCAAGAATCCCTTTTTTCCAAGATGTTGCAATGCTCAAATATGTGGCTGCTCACAGGTATCTTGTTTACAATGGTTTTGGTCATCCTGCAGCTCCTGGGAATTCAGTCTCCTTAAGTTGTGTTAATATTTGGTCAATGATTACTCCTCCTTGCATCTGGACACTTGGAACCCGTGCTTCCACTCTTGGCTAATGTTTGCTTTGAGAGCTGTGCAAAACAAGCCCAGGGACAGGCTCAGGAGCTCTGAAACATCTGCTCCCCTCTCCTGTCACCTCCTGTGGCTCCCAGAGAAGTTTCTTCTGCAGTTTGGGAGTGATGTTCCTCTTCCCACTGAATCCCTGAGCAACGTGGTGATAACTGTGCAGTAGAAAATTCTGCTTTATTGCTTGAAGTGCTGATGGGAATCATTTGTCTTGCAAATAGCAGGAGAAAATGGAAGAAAAGGAAAGGCATGCAGGCACCTTTGCTGCTGATCGTTTGGAAAAGGCTGTTTTCCTCACTCTTCCCTGTCTGCCCAAGGAGGGGTTGGCTTGTTTTGAGTTCATGGGATGTGCAAATCCTGCTCAGATGCTGGATTTATCTCTTTTGAGGCCAGGTTTGGTCCTCAGCCAGAGTGTTTGCATCCCAGCAGGAAAGCTGATACACTTGAGCCTGCCCTGGAGTGCTAAATAATAATTTACATCTGGAATAATATTATCTATAACAATATGTAGCCCAAATAATAATATTTCATAATAATTTAGTAATAATTGTAGCCCCAATAATAATATTTAGCCCAAGGTCTCCTAAACTTGCCGCTTACGGAATAATTCTAGGAGCAAAATAGTATCAGCCAAGGGTTTTATTTTTCCTTCTTCACACTGCCTGAGGCAGGTGTGGCTTCTAAGCCCTCACTTCCACATTTCAGGGTGGATGAATCCCTGATTTCTGCTGTGCCACTGCATTGCTGAAGTGCTTTTTCCTTTTCCTGCAGGAAATGTGCTCTGAGTGGCCTCCCCAGGACCTGCAGGCACCGGATCATGCTGGGAGATTCTGGCAATTACTACTACATTTCACCTTCCTGCAGGGCCAGGGTGAGCCCTGCACCTTCCCAGGGTGCCTCAACCTTCCAAAATGATTCCATGAGCTCCTGAGGGTGGGCCCTGGACTAGAGAAGGAGCTGTGGGGCTTGAGGTTGTTCCTGAGGTGGATGATGAGGGTGCACATCCAGCTCCTCCTTATTCCTTCAGACAACCTTCAGTGTGTTCCCTTTGCATGACTTCATTCAGGACAGGGCTTTGATTGTTTGGCTTTATTGTTATTAATTCCCCTTTGTAAAACACAGCCATTTTCTGCTCTTTAAAGGCTGTTACTGTTCCAGGCAGATCTGTGGCTGGCTGTGGGAACAAACTGTCCTTGCTGTGGAGAGGAGGGAGAAGGTGGCTCCCTTGTTGATGTTGCTGGTGGGGCTCTGATTCAGTGGAGGATTTTAGAAGTTTACTCTTCCCTGAGCTGCATTTTAGAAGGGCTGACCCCACAAAAAGTTGGTTTTTATGCATGGGCTTGACTCATTTTTGTCACTTGCACCAAAGTAATGTCTCAAATCTTTGTTCTTTTTTTTATTCTCTCTCTCCCTCTGTCCCTCAGATCACAGCAGTGTGCAACTTCTTCACCTACATCCGCTACATCCAGCAAGGCCTGGTGAGGCAGGATGGTAAGAGCTGGCTCCAGGGGAATGCTGTCTGTGGAGGCAGCTTGGGGGGAATCAGGAGGAGCTGTTGGGAGTGACAGGAGTGGCACCAGCTGGGGGTGCCCTTGAGAAGCTGATAAATGCCAAAAAAAGGCCTGAGGGGAGGAGTGAGGCATCTCTTCCTTGCTCATCAGCTTTGCCCTGGGGTGGAGCTGCTAAGGGGTGACCTGATGGGCCTGTCCTGCTTCCCTGCCCTTGGGAAGGAGAGCACAGCAGAGCTGGTGGCCATCTGTGCCTTCCTGGCTGATTTTTTGGTGGTTTTTTCCCTTCTCTGCCCCCGTTGTGCTTTGCAGTGGAGCTGATGTACTGGGAGGTCATGAGGCTGCGGAGGGAGATGTCTCTGGCCAAGCTTGGATTTTATCCCAGTGAGATGTGAGCGTGGAAGGAGCTGCTCCTGCAGGAAGGGCTTGGAGTGCAGTGCCTGCCCTGCTCCCTTCCCACCTGCCCTCTGCCTGCAGCTGACCAAGGAGCAAGAAGCACAAGTTCCTCCTGCAGCTGTGACTGGAATGCAGCTGCCCCAGAGCTGGGCTGGCCCTGGCTGCTCTGGGACGGCCATCCATGGACTCTGGAGTCTCCTATATGCAGTGTATATCCGTTTTTTTTTAAACCTTTGTTTTTATATGCAGCCTGCTTTGGCATAACCCCAGGCCAGGCCCGTGCAGGGCAGGAATTCTGGACCTTCCTCGTGAGCCAGTCTGTCAGGACAGATGCTGGCTGTCTGTTCCACTCCTTTTTTTTGGGATGGAGGGTGCTGTGCCCGAGGTCCTGCTGACCACAGCAGCCCTGAAAATGCCAGCAGAGCACAATGATCTTGGGGAGAGCCATGAACAGTTTGTTTCCAAGCACTTCCTTGTTCCTTTTTAAAGGAGCCTGCGAGAGGAGCTTGTTGCCAGCGGAGTCACAAAGAGGGATTTGTTCCTGTTTTTAGCTGGATGTTTGGCACTGGGTTATGCAGGCTGGGGAATGGCTGGAACTGTGCACCTGGGGCCTCCAGCAGGAGAAAGGGAGCAGGGAAATTCCACAACTCCCAGCTGGCTGCAGGATGTTTCCTCCTGCACTGGGCAATCAGTTGTCAGGGGCAGATGCAGGACCCTGTGGCAGTCCCTGGTGGAAAGTCCCCCACGATGTTCCTGCACACAAACCTCACCCACCAACGTGCCCTGGAGCTGTTCCCAGTCTTCAGGCAGAATCCATGGGTCCTTCATGTCTCCAGAAGGAGCCTGCCCAGGCTGGGCAGTCCTGAAGCCCAGAGATTTCCTTCCCAGTGTGACATCAGACCTGGAGGTGCCTGTCCACTGGGAATCCCAGCTCCTCCTGCACTGCCATCCCTGGTGAGGGGATCTGAGACCCCTCTGTGTTCACAAGGGGTGTGCCTGAGGGTCCTGCATGCCCCAAAATGTGCTGGGAGGGAGGGATGTTGCTAAATCCATGGGAATGCACAGCTTGAACTCGGAGCCAGGTTTGCTAAAGCCATGATGGTGTTTTGTAGCCAATTTAGCCTTTTTTTCAGTGACTTTGGAATCAGCTCAGCCACCACCCACCCTGGGGTTTTCTCCTCTGACTGGCATGGCACCCTGTCCCTCTGCCACCCTCAGCAAGCTGGTGCCCATGCTCAGCTCCATAATTCCATCCTCTCCTGAGGGATGTTCCAGCAGGAACTCGATTTTCTTCCACTGAAGTTACAAACTTGAGCTGCTGTGGTTTTCTCCAGGGCAGAAAGAAACAACACAGGGGTGGCAAAACCTTTGGTTTCCCCCAGCTATGGATTTCAGCTCAGGTAAATTCCAAGCCTGGAATTTCTCCCTGCATCTCTTCCCCTTCTCCTTTGGATCTGTCCATGTCTTCCTGTGCCCTTGTGCTGCTACATTGCACAGCGTTGCTGGGAATGAGGTGATCTCTGTGGGCAGGAGATGTTTGGGTTTGTGGGATATTTTTCCCCCTGTGTGTCACATTGTAAAGCACTTTGAGACAGAAGGAATTGGAGCAATGCCTTGTCTGAGGTTGCCTTGCATTTCAAATGAAGCAGAGAGGACAATCTGTGAAGGAAAATGAAGTCACTCCGTTACCAGCGGGATGGTTGCACCCTGTTCTTTCATAAAGGAAAATAAACATTTGCTATTAACCTCTACAAGTCTGGTTGCAGTTGGAGGGTTGGGGTGGTTGGGGTGCAAGAGAAAATCCTCCAGGACTGGGTTTTTGGATGCTTTTATTCATCAGAGCAGGTCCCTCTTCTTCCTGAGGGCAGCTGAGGCTTCTCCTGCTCGGTTGTGTCTCCTTTAATTTGCTGGCTTGAAGCACTGCATGGGTGCTGGGTAATTCAAGGATTTTCTTCCTTCCTCTTTCCTGAGACTCTCCCACTTCTCCTCTGAGCTTGCAGAGGTTTTGGGTCGCTCTGGTTACACCAAAATAATTTGCTCTGCTCCCTGTCCGACTCTGGACGTTGCCATGGAAGATCTCGTCACCCTCTCTTGGGGATGGCAGTGGGGAGAGCTGTCTCCAGAAAGGGATTTAATTTCATTTGTAATCAAAAAATCCATGTGGGAATGTGGTTGTGCAGCCACCAGAGGGCACAGGCAGCCCAGGCAGGGACTGTCCTCCCTCCCTGGGAGAGTGGAGCATCTCCAGGGCCCATCCACTCCTGACAGGGAAACATTTCTGCAGCTTCCCTGGCAAGGGGAATTGAGCAGCTGCACAGTGGAAAGGAAAGGAAGGATTTGGGTTTCTGTAAGGAATGGTCAGGGGAGAGACTGGGAATGGTTTGCTGTGTCTGGGTCTTGAGGTGTGATGCCAGCAGGGGTTGCTGGCAGAAACTTCCCTATGACATTGGCTCTTAAACTTCCATCATCTCCCTTATTCCCAGGCTTTTCCACCAGAGGTTTCCTGCTGTTGTCCCTCTCAGACATGAACCAGAGTTAGAGCAGAGTCCCTGGGTCCTCTTGTACCTCCTGCAGTTTTCCTTGCCCCCACAAAGGGCCTGCCAGCCTGTCCTGGGCCAGAAAAAGGAGCTTCACAGGAATGAGAGTTCAAAAATCTGCTTTTGGAGATTTGTTTGACTGGCTTGATTTTGTTTTCATCCCTGTCTCCTTCCTAAATCCTTTTTCCCTGCCATAAAGCATGAGTTTGGGGGAGAAAAGGGATATTTGGATTATGCCGGAGGTCAGCGTTGTGCACAATGAGATGCTTTGAAGCATTTGGATGTTCATAAATGAGAAACTGGGATTTAGACCAGAGAGGTTTGGTTGCTCCTGGCAGTTCCCTGTATCTGCTGGCCCTGGCCCTTCCCTGCCTGTGGAATTGTTCCAGGTTTGCTCAGGGCTGTAAATCAGGCTGTCTGTGCACAGTGGTCAGGCCGTCCCCACATGCCCACAGAGATGGATGGCTTCTGTTTCCAGGAACCAACCAATGAAAGATTTCCTTTATTTTTTTTTTTTTTTTTTTTTTTTTCAGTATTTGCCCC
>VZRZ01007767.1:75517-95087 GCA_013398175.1 Climacteris rufus
TTTATTTTCAGTATTTGCCCCAGGTGCAATCAAGGACAAGGGAGAAGATAAGCAGCTAGCCTCAGAAAAGTCAGGATTTTCCAAGCTCTCCTGACCTTCCCGTGGGATGAATCCATCCAAGCAGCGAGGGTCACTGCAGGACAGGCAGCACTGTGTCAGCCACGGGGAAATTCCAGGCATTTTGGACATCCAGGGAGTGTGGCCCCACCAGGAAAAAGTCAAAAGTCCTGGCAGCACTCTCAGTGTGCACGTGGCACCGAGGGCTGGGGCTGGCCAGCTCTGCCAAGGCAATGTGTTCCCAACAGGAGCAAATCCCTGTGGTGCCACAGAGGTCAGGTTTGCTGTTTGTCATGTCAATATGGCCATGTTTGTGTGGGGGGAAGGTTGGCTTCAGCCAGGCTGAGAAGGCAGCTGGACTTTGTGCTGGTTTATGTAACAGTCACAGAATGTTTCACCTCCTTTGGGGGTGGATTAGGAGGGAAAAGGAATGTAGAGAAAATGAGGCTTGGTCTAGTTGTGGGCTGGGTGTGAGGGGAAGAAGGGAAAATGGTTCTAGAACAGCCTTAAGCTGAAGGAGGGTAGATTTGGATTGGATATTAGGAAGAAAATCTCCCCTGTGAGGGTAGGAAGGCCCTGGCACAGGCTGCCCAGAGAAGCTGTGGCTGCCCCAGCCCTGGAAGTGCCCAAAAGCAGGCTGGACAGGGCTTGGAGCAGCCTGGGACAGTGGAAGGTGTCCCTGCCTGTTGGCAGGGGGGTGGAATGAGATGACCTTGAAGGTCCTTCCCAACCCAAAGCATTCTGTGATGAATCTGAGCTGCCAGAGGTGCCCTGGCTCAGGAGATGGGATGATAGCACTGCCTGGAATGATGGAGCAGAGAGGCAGCAGGGAAAGTTTGGGAAGGAAAAAATAATCCATAGCTTTCTTCTTGCCTTAATCTTGAAGTGATTCCCCTTGTAGGAGCAGACATCAGCTGCACAAGGAAAACTGAGGCCGTGGTACAAATCTGATCACTTAAAAGTGGCTTCAGTGATGGAAAAGCCATTTGTGCAGGAGTGGAAGTCCCAAAAGAGAGGGGAGCTGTGGAAGGGAAGCTGGGGGCAGAGGTGTTCCCCAGGAAGCTTTGCAGTGCAAACCCCAGCACTCATTCCTGTGCTCCCCAGAGCTCCCAGGGATGTTCATGTGGGCACACAGCACCTCACAAGCTTTTCACTCTCTTAATGTTTCCACTTTCTGCTTCCACTCCAGTCCTGGGGCTGCAGGCTTCCCTCTGGCAGATGTAGCCATGGCTCAAGCTCTCTGCCCTTAATTCCCCTGGCTCACTGTGCTAATTCTGCTCTGTTAATCACCTTAGAGTCAACTGAAGGTGCCCCACACCGAGGGACACATGTGGCTCACAGCTCAACACCTTTGTTCTTTCTGCACCAGAGGTGATTTCTCCCTTGCCTGGGGTGCCCTTCCCCTCTGCCAGGCCACCAGTGCCAGCTGGCAGAAGCACAAGGAAGGAAGGCAGCACTAACCCACTTTCCATGGAATTGAGGGCAGGGATAAATAATGTCTCAGGGGAATTGGAGCACAGGCTGGTGATCCCACGGTGCTTTTGTGGTGAAGTGTTGCAACCACCCCAAAATCTGGGTCCTAAGGCTCCTCTGCACCTGGGACATGAACAGAGGGGAAGCTGAGCTCCAGATCTGGTTCACCTCACACTGGAATGATGTGTGTGTGTGGAGAAGACCTCAGGGGCTGTGTTTGAGTAGTGCCTGACCCAGCTGAGTCTGGAAAACCCAGAAACCATTGTGCTGTTGCCAGCAGTGGTGTCACTACTCTCTGTTCATCGTGGTGGTTTTAAAAGCCTGGCTTTGCACATTCAAAATGTACAAAATGACTTAAACTCTCCTATGGCAGCGTGTGGGACTCACCCCTGTCCCAGCACCACCACATCCAGGAGAGCCTCTCTGAGCCCTGGGTCCATTTACCAAATATCTCAATAGAGTCCTTAAAAATTGTCCCTCTCTCTTTAGAGAGGTGTTGCAGAAAGGGAATTGCTTCTTCATCTCTTTCCTCTTGTTTTGTGGGTGATTTTATTTGATTTGTGCCTCATAGGGCAGAGCAGGCTCGACATACTTTGCTTTTTATTTCTTAATTTTATTATCAGTTTTGCTGACAGAAATGCTTTGGGTTGGAAGGAACCTCTAAAGATCATCCAGCTGCTGACCTGCCCAGAAGCTCCTGCTGCACCATTCAAGCCCAGACACTGTGTTAGGATGGAGCTGTTGATTTTCTGCAGGGATGTGGAAGGAGTCATGGTGCTGGAATGCTGCTGGAACACTGGCTTCACGATTCCTTGCCCTCTAGTGCTGTTGGATTGCGTTTCACTCGCATTCCTTCACCAAATCAGGTGTTTAATCTGCACTTGGGGAGCTCCAGCTCCATGGGGAGACAAGAACCAGCAAGGGATGGAGCTGGAGTTGGCAGCAGCACTTCCATTTCTGCCCACACTTTCTTTCCCCCTCCCCTGAGTGATGGGGAAGCACAGGCTGGGCTGCTTGGCTGCATTTGGGGTTGTGAGCATCACCTAAAGCTTTGTGGACCTGCAAAGGGTGATCATTCCAACTCAGAGTGCTTTACCTGGAGATCCTGGACCAGGAGCTGGTTCCAGCTGAGAAACCAACAGCATCTTCAGCTCAGAACCCAAATTTCCAGGTTTTATCAGGCATCTGTGAGCAATAAGGGGATAAAACACACAGAGAAAGTGCAGTGTGGCTCCTATATTATATTAAAAAACAACCTGTGCTTAATGAAGGCCAGGCTACTTGAGGCCAATTAACTTAATCAGCCAAGTGAAGCGGCCACACCCATTCCAAGGAGGATGGGTGCAATCACAGGCAATTACAGTGATTAATCCCCTCGCTGTCATCCCCACAGCCAGCACCTGGAGCTGGGGAGTTACCTAACTGTGCTCAGGAGGATGCTGCAGGCAAAGGTGGGGCTTCCAGGTGAGGATCCTTCTCCTTGACCTTTTCCCACTCCCTTCTTGAATTCCTGCTCAGCCTCCCTTGACCTGAGCAGATCTTCACCTTCAGATCTCAGTGGTTTTGCAGGGTGTTCAGGAAAACATCAGCATCCACCCCTGTGGAACTTATATTTGCACCCACAACCTCCATGGAGGATAATTAGCACGTTTATTTATATTGTATATTATTATGTATTTATATAACTTGTATTTGTTTTATTTATACATTTTATTATGTTTTATTTTATGCTGTGGGGGAATGATTCACCCCCTGTCTTGCTCTGGAATTCTGGATTATTCCCTTCTTACTATTTACAGCATGGTTTCCCAAAGGGGTGATGAGTGTGTGCCTGGAAATGTGAATGGAATCCTGGACCAGGAGCTGGTTCCAGCTGAGAAACCAACAGCATCTTCAGCTCAGAACCCAATTTTCCAGGTTTTATCAGGCTTCTGTGAGCTGCTTCACCTGGCAACAGCTTCACCAATACCCAGGAGCATCTGCAGGCAGCCAGGACAGAGGGATGGTGGAGGAAAGACTCAGTTTGGAAGCATTTCTATGTGAAATTTGAGGAATTCAGGGTAAATTTTTAATAAAACCTACGATAACATGACATAACCCAGCACAAACGCTGGGTAAAAATAAAAGGTTTTTTTCTGAGGCTGAGCTTGCTGTTGGTTTTTTGATTTTTAAATTTTTTTTAGCAGAGTTTTAAAGACCTGTTGCAAGAAGGGAGCTCACAAGTGTGGATGCCACATCCCTGGAAGTGCTGAAGGCCAGGTTGGATGGGGTAAAAACTGCACCTCTGAGCACCATGAACCTGATCCTTACCACGCTGAGGCCCCGAAGTTGTGGTGTGAAGCAGTTTCCTGAGACCTGTGGGACTGGGGCCCTGCTGAGTAAGCAAACCATGAGTTCTTTAAAGCACTGTTGTCCATGGATGAAGATACCCCCTTTGTAACAGTTCGTTTTTGGTGTTTGTGTTAGGGGAAGGTGTTTGTTCTGGGATGAAATGAAAACCCCCCAGAAATGGGGTCATTTGCTGGTTTGGATTCTGTGACTTCTCGTGGCACCTGCTGTGTGGGCAGGGTGAGTTTGCCTATGGAGCAATTCCTGTGGACTCTGGCAAGCTGCAGTGTTGGTTTTAGGGGACAGATAAGGACAATCTGGCCATCACTTTGTCTCCTGACCTGGGAGAGCCTGTGAGATTCCTTTGTGTGCTCCTCCACCTGATGAGAGAGGTTACAGGGGGTTCATTTGGTAGGACCAGCTCTGCTGAAGGCTCTGGGCTGATCTCAGGTCACTTTTGACCTCAAACCCCCCCAGTGGTGTCAACCCTAAACCCTCCAAAGCATTGGGTGAAGCTGTGGGTTAGAAAAGCTGCTGCAAGGTGCTTGAGATGAGCCAGGAATGGGCACAAAATGGACTTTTAGAAAACTATAAAATGAGCTGCCACAACAATTTTGTTCTCAGTTGCCTCCCCAGGCAGTCTGGATGGCCAGGGAAATCTTGGCCAGGAAGGTCTCCTTTCCTTTGGGGCTTGTTCCCAGCACCATTGATCCTGAGAATGGGAAGGCTGATGGAGAAATTCATCCATGCTATAAAAATAATTCCACCCATTTCACCACATCAAGTGGGAAAAGGGCTTTCCACACTTGTTCACTGACAGCTCCTCCATCAAAAAACCCCAGGAAAACCAAGGGAAGCCATAATCAGCAAATGTGATCCCAAATTCTTTTTTTCTGAGTTTGCTCCCACAGTGTCCTTGGCTTGGGATCTGATTTTGAACAGCTGAAAACAGCAGTTACAAGGCTAAAACTGAAATTGCAGCTTGAATCACCTTTTATGTCAAATCCTACCCTGAGCCTTCAAAATTCTGAATTTGAACACGTTCTTGATCTCAGGGCAGAACCTGCATGGTGACATTCCTGCCCTAGAAATGTCCCAGCTTGCCCAGTTGGCATCTCCATGCCACCTGCTCGTGGGTTTTTGTGGCAGAAGCCATTCCAAGAGGAAACACATTCCCTGAGCACCCAGTGACTCTGGAAAAACCACAGAAAGCATTTGTATGGTCAACAAATAGTTATGATTTTTATTGAGTGGTAGAATACACAAGGCAAAAAAAATTTTCTTTTTGAGTTATTGGAATATTTTTATTTTTTTTATAAAGAATGAAAAAAAAAAACCAAACCAGGAGCTGTCCTATAAGGGATGTGGGTTTGCTGTTTTAACATTGGAAATGTTAGGGCTTTGTTAGGAAGGCTTCCTTAGGAAAGCATCTACTGAGGAAAGGGATGTCTTTGCCCTAATGAAGACCTCAAATCCAGCCAGGGAGCTCAGCCCTTGCAGCAGGGAAAGGTGGAGCCTGGAGAAGGGTCCTGATGAGCCTCCCAAGCCCTATTTCAATGAGCAGGACTCCTCAAATCCATGCCTAGAGGGAAAACCCCAACACAAGCCCCCCAATTCCCACTGTGCCTCTCCCTGGAAGCACAGGGACAGTCAGTCCCTGCTCCAGAGCTGTGGGAGGGGGCTCAGAGTGACACCCAGCTCACCCTGAGGTGCCTGGGGAGGTCACCAGTCCCTTCCATCTCCTCTGAGTCCCTGTCCTGCCCCCCCTGTCTCCATCTCCCTGTCTCCAGGGACAACCTGGGACACCTGATTCCAAGTTGCTTTTCCTTCTCCTTCTTCACTGCCTCACTGCTTTTTCTCCTCATGCATCCCTGCCCAACCCCTGACCTTCCCAAACTTCCCCCATCTGTGTGCTTCTCCAAAATCACACCCAGAGGCTTCTCTGTGCTGCAGTTTGTGCTTTTCCCTGCCCTCCTCAGCCCTCCAGCTCCTACTGCAGTGCCAGCAACGAGTGAGGAGAAGCAAATCCAGTCCTTCCCTGGCTGTTGTTTGGTTCTCTGCCCCAAAACCAGCTCTGTTTGCAGCTCCCCTTTGCCACCTGGTGCAGCTGGGTTCAAGAAACACTGGCAGGCTCCCAGCACCTTTTACTGTTTCTTTTTCTCATGTTTGTGTCTCATTGCAGTACAAGGGAATCACCTTTATCAAGAGAGAAAGATTTCACCTCATCATTTTCAGAGAAGCTGGTTAGTTAAGAGTCCTCAGAAAGCTGGGCAAAGCTGTGCTGAAAATTCTGTTTTTCAATCATTTAGATGGCAAATTTTAAGCAATGCTCCTGTCTGACTCGTTGCTGCCTTGTTGGAGACAAAGCCAAGGAAGCTCATGGGAAGTTCATACCCATCTGTGTTTGCAGTTTCACTGAAACTTCTGGAATATCTCCAGAGAAACCCAATTTTATTTTGAGAACAATGACAACAGCAGATTGATCCAGACTTGCAGGGCTCTTTGTCAGGGCTCTGTATGACCTGGATGGAGAGCTTAAAGAACCATGGAATGGTCTGGGTTGGAAGGGACAATAAAGATCATCCAATTCCACCCCCCTGCCATGGACAGGGACACCTTCCCCATGACCAGGTTGCTCCAAGCCCCATCCAACCTGGCCTGGAACATTCCCAGGGATGGGGTGTGTCAACAAGGCATCAAGGCACATAGGAAACAGCTCCAATTCCAAGATAGAAAGCTGGGAATTTTTTGGAGGGAGAGAAAAAATCTGTACGAGCCAGAAAGTCTTTGCCTGAAAAAATAACAATTTTTTTTGGGGGGGGGGAAATGCCCATTTGCCTAAGAGCTGATCTTTCCCCAAGATCAACCCAAGCAGTTTCCCAAAGAAGAAAGGTGGGAAGAGAAGAAGGGGACAGGGCTAAGGAGGAAAACATTTGCTCTGGCAATAAGAACAAGGGCTGTCAGAAGAATAAGCTGGGTATTTAAAAGCTTGCACTGCTGCTGCCACTGTGCTTGTGGTTTTCCTTGCTGGAGCACAGTGAGATACATTCAAGGAGTCAGGAAGGGATGCACAAATTAAGGCAGTCCTAATGAGGTTAGCCAGATTCCAGACCAGCTCCTTCCGACCTGCCTGGGAAATCACAACATCCAGCAGGATGCTCTTTGTGTAGCTTCTCATCCTAAACATTCCTGGTGGCATTTGGGTGGGCAAGAACCCCAGAGCAAGCCCTTTACAAACCCTAAGTATCACTGGCTTCCTGGAGTTGCAAGATGCTGAATTCCCCATCTGTAAGCAAAGATAAAATCTCATTCTCCAAAGAAAGTGGGGAGAGGGAATACATTTATTTTTTTTTTTTTTTGCAATGCTGGCCACAGTCCCAGAGTCGTCTCTGCTCACGAAGCACCTTGCTGATTCTGTGGGATGCTGTGAGGATTCAGGGATTTGATAGAGAAGATCCAGTTTCAGAGCTGGGGGAAGTAATGAGGCGTGCAAAGCAACCAGAGTCTCCCTCCTTGCGTTTCCAGGGAGCTCTGAGGTGGGTGCTGGGGCTTTTGGAACCACAGCCCTTTGTCCTAAACCAAACATCTCTGCTGTTGGGTTGCAGCTGAACCTAAATCCCTGGATTTATTTGGGGTCAGGTTGCCTGTTCCAGAAGCACCTGGAGAAGCTCTTCTGCCACATCTCCTGATAAGCCGTTCATGGGTGACTCTGGGCAGAAAATTGAGTTTTAACTTGTGAGAGGGTTCTCCAAAGGTTTGACATCAGCAGCACAGCCTGCTCAGTGCTGGTTCCAGCTGGGATCGACTGTTTGGGCAGCTCCTTTTCCAGGGAGGGCTCCTTTGCTGCCGTGATTGTTCCCAAGGGAAGGATGAACAGTTCCGTGCCTCCTGGCCTGGCCACAGCCCTGGGTTTCTGCAGGGCAGGGTGGTGAAAAGGCCATTTGTGGTTCCCCTGGAGCCCTGACGAGCCATTAGCGCGTTTTGTTTCTGTGATTGTTTTGGGCTTTTGTGTAATTTATTGACAATTCGCTGTGCCAGACCTGCTGCTCATTACAGAGAGAACAGACCCTCTCCTAGGGGAGGCGTTTTGCTGTTTAAGCCCAGAAATCTTCTGGAGAGCCCTGGGAATAGGGGCTGATGCTATGTTAACCCTGCCGGGGTTAGGGGTTAGGTGTGCTGGGCTACAGGGATGCTGTGGTCGGAGAAGGGAAGGAGGGAGCTGCGTTCTGGGCAGGGCTGGAGGCCCCAGCACAGCCCAGCAGCTGCTGCTGGGATGCAATTCCTCTCTCACACAAACACGGGAAAGAGGCAGGAGCTGCCTGCGGTGGCCTTGGGTTGCAAACCCTGAGGTGTGAATCAGGGCTGCTGTGGTTTAGGCAGAATAAGAACGAATCTTGGGAAAAGAAGGTCAAGGTCGGATATTAACGCCCTCCTCCTCCTCCTCTCCCAGCCTTCTGGTCCATGCAATCCTGGCCTCGCTTTTCCCCCCCTCTGGAGCACATTTTAGATCTGCCTGGATTAAAGAGGGTGCCTGAGCCTGTTGCCAAGACAGGAACCTCCCCTCCAAGCGTGGATTTAGACTGAGTTAAAGACACAAGAGTGATTCCCCCCCACGCCCCCCCATCCCTCCCGGTCACTCACACCTCCCCAGAAAGATTCATCATCACTTATGGAGATAAGCATCCAGCCACAGATCTCCAGATTTCTTTAGGGACCTGGGGGAAGAAAAGGAGGAGAAGTTTGTTTGGGAATCTTGCCTCTGTGCTCTTTTTCCTACAAAGAAGCCTGTTATTGAATTTTAGTATCACTCTCTGTCAGTGGGAAGCTGTTCCCCCTTGTCCTGTCACTCCAGACCCTTGTCAAGTCCCTCTCCCTGCTCCTTTGGAGCCCTTCTAGGCACTGGAAGGGGCTGCAAGTTCTCCCGGGTGTGCCTCAGTGCTGCATGGCCCTGTCCTTACTGGATTTGAGGCCAAAGGCAGGTTTTGAACCAGTTTTCAGCTCTCCTGCCCGTTGTGGCCACCCCACTTTAACCTGCCTGTGCTCAGAAGGGTTTGTGCAGGAGGTGCCTGGGCTGCAGAGCTTTCTCATGTTCCCTGCCATGAATTATTCCCCTGGAGTAACTGAGACAGCAGCATGAACACCGAGCCTGCTGACAAGGACTATTGGAGTCGTCCCCAGCTCTGCCTGTAGGGAATTGCCTGTTGTTCCTGGCAGGGCTCTCAGGGGACACAGCAGGGGCTGTAACCTGACTCGTTCCCCTTTGATTCATCTCACTTTGCAGCAGGAGCTCTGCTGCCAGCTGTCAGAAGAGCGTTTCAAAAGGGTGGTATAAAAATCAGAATCATTCAGGTTGGAAAAGCCCTCTAAGATCCAGCCCAGCATTGCTGAGCCACCACCAAACCATGTTCCACCATCAGCTTTGTACCCACGTAAATACAAAGTTTTTGGTGCTTGGATAGCAGCAACACATTGGCAGGGTCTTTCTGAAGGGTCTCTTGTGTCCTGAATCCTCTGTGCTAGAAAATACAAGGTGTCCCTGGAAAAATGAGCTGCAGGGGGGATCAGAAGGGCCTTACCCAACAATGTCTACAAATGCCTTCCCCAGGGGCTTCTCCTCATACTGGACTCCATACTTGGCACATAATGACTTCACCAAAGGCTTCACCTTCCAGAAGTTGTGCCGTGGCATTGTTGGGAACAGGCTGGAGTGGAGAGAGAGAAAACAAAGCTGAGAAAGCTCCTGGGATGAGCACCAAGGGATGGGCATCTCTGTTTGCATCCTCAGTGCCTCCTCCTCAAGCTGTACAGACAAAGGAAGAGAGGCACAGAGAAATCCGGGTTTTATACTCCTCTGTCTCAGGGAGCTGGTGAAAACTGATTTTTCTGCCACACCTCAAATGCTCAGGACACAGGGAAAGTGCAAGAAGTGTAGTGGGAGGGCAGCAGGAGTGAGGGAGCAGCCTCAGGCTGCTGAGATGGCTGCCCATTTCCTTTGGGAATAATTGTTTCTTGCTGAATTGAATTCCTAGTGCCCCCCTTTCCTGCCTCTGCAAGCTCATGGAACAGAGGAGCAGGTAAAGAAGGATTTGGGGTCACCTTGCCCTGTGCTGTTCCATGGAGATCTCCTAAGCTGGCTCCCAAACCTGCCAGCCTCACCCTAAAACCCCTCTCTTTCACATTTTCTGTTGCCACTGGCAACAGACTGTCCATATGGCCCTGGTTTCCATATCTTTCCAGCAGCCTACACAGTCCCACACTCTATAAAAGCCTGGAGTGCTTTAGGGGAGGGGAGATTTCTGATGTGGATGCTTGGGATTTGAGCCCACAGCCTCTGTGGCTTATAGATGCAGCTCCTAATTAAACCCCAAATGAAGCTTGGGAGAGGGGCAACTTGAAATATTTGGTAGCAAAATGGAATGGTTTGGGTGGGAAGGGATTTTAAAACTCATCCAGTGCCACTTCTGCCACGGGCAGGGACAGCTCCCACTATCCCAGGTTGCTCCAAGCTTCATCCAACGTGGCCTTGGAGACTTCCAGGGATGGGGCAGCCACAGATTTTAGCATTGTGTGGTCTGGGACTCCTTTTCCTTGGCCAATGCCCCTGCCCCAGCTCATAATCCCCCCCTGAGGTCGGGCCAAGCTGGCAGTGGCCGAGCACTCCCGTTCCTACTCACTGGTGCTCGATCTGGAAGTTGAGGTGCCCCGTGAACCAGTCGTTGAAAAAAGACTGCTCAATGTTGCAGGTGGCTGCCATCTGCCAGGGTGAGAGAGAGAGAGGGCAGGGTTAGTGATGGCTCATCCCAAAATCCAGGTGAAATTCCTGTGCCCTGAGCTCTGGGGGTGCAGAGCCCGCCGTGCTGGGTGCAGCAAGAGGAGCTTTAATCCCCCCTCAGGGCCCAGGTAATCAAACTCTGACTGGTGCTGAAGTGATGCAGCAGTGCAAGCCCACATTCCCAAATCTGAGGCTCTCCCATCAAAGATCAGATGGTTGACAGCATTACCAAGGTGGAAAACGGGAGGAAAATCCATGGACACAAAGCTTCCCCATGTAGTCATTGCCCAGTTGGCCTTAAGTGCAATGTTCTGACAATAGTTCTTAGCTATTCTTATTATTAAAGGTTGTAAATTTAGGTATTTTTGCTTAAAATCCTTAGAAGTCAACCAATCTTTTTCTTAAAATCCAATCCTGAAATTTCAGCCTCCTTAAGACGTTTTACTTGGATTTGCAGGGAGATAGAAGTGCCAATATATCAAGAATATGGCTCTAGAATAAAGGAGAGTAAAGGGAGCTCTCAATCACTCATCTTCCAGAAAAAAAGGACAAAGGCAGGCTCCAAAATGAAATCACCACTTTTTCCTCAGCTGTTTTACTGCTGGAATCCCACAGGTCTGGCCAAACCACCCAGGAATACTTTTTGTGTTTGGACACATGTCCAGGCTCAGTCACCACAGTCACCCCCTCTCCTGACCTGCCTCCAGGAGCAAGTAATTTTTTGATTGTCAAATTAATTGCAGAACTTTGGAATTTCATGTCTTTAGCCAGCACTGCTGGCTCTGGGAAGAACATTTTCCTGCGAGAAGCCATGGACAGACACCCTAACCTAATCAGGGGTGGTGGTAACCCACCCACTCTTGGAGTAAATTCCATTTTGGGGTTAATTTGGGGTGTATTTTCCCCTCCCAGTTACCTGAGAGCTCAGCCAGTCTCTGTGCTTCTCAGAATCGATTTCCATGGGAATGTGGTTCATCTGGGTGACCCACACGAACCAGTGACTCTCCAGAAACCTTCAAAAGCAGGAAAAGCCATGACAATTTCTACCAGAGATGGGGACATCAGATAACAAGAGTGGGGTTTGCAGGGAGCAGCAGAGACTTGGATGGATGCTGAGAAGGAATTACCTGGAATCAAACTTGTTCCAGGCTTGTTTTCTGCAGGAATAGATGGTCTGATTTTGCATTTTTGCCTTTTTTATTTTTTTTTTTCGTGCACTTTGAGCTTCACCACAAATTTTGGGAATAAAGGGCGGGTTGTGATGAGTTTCCCAGATTGATTTCAGACAGAATTTACCTCCACAGTCAGGTGGGAAGAGAGGGGGATGAGGCACCCTGGGAGGGTCAAGCCATGACCCAAGTGGAAAAATGGGATCAGGGAGGAGGATCCTGGCTGGACCATCGTGGGGCAGGGGGAGATGCTGAGAGGGAGGTGAAGCAGTAGGGCACAGCAGAGCTGGGAGTGGCCTCCAGTGGCACTGGAGGGGTGGCAGAGCAGCAGGGATGCCCTTGATCTCCTACCTGACAAACGTGAGGAGACACAGGGATCCCAGGACACCATAGAAGGGGATGTAGGTGAGGAAGTAGCGCAGGTAGTAGCTGATGGCCCAGGCCAGGTCCTGGGGGGGGGAGAGAAAACCTCAGGCATTGCTCTGCCCACCTCCTTGCTGGTGATGCTGGGAACACTGGGTGATTCCTCCCTGGCCTCCCTCCCTGCTGTGCAGCCCCTGGGGAGGGAGGGAACGCTTCACTCACCGCCCAGAACCTGCGCCTGATCATGGTCGAGATGATTTGGATTTGGAAATACACAGGGATGAGCAGAGGCGGGAAGACTGCAAGGCAAAGGGAAATGTTTTGGCCATCAGAGGGGGTGGGAAGGCTGTGGCATGAGGGGCTGGGAGCATGCATTTGTTCCATGGAGGTTATTCCCAGGCTCAGCTGTTCCCCTTGCTCTACAGGGCAACGTTCCGGGTGCTTGGATATCCCTGAGCTGATTTTGGGATGCACAGGGGGATGGTGCTCCTGAGGAAAGGTGGGATGAGTTGGGATTTGAGGAGCTGCTCTGCTCACACTGTGTGAGAGCTGGAGAGGTTGAATGGCATTGCAGGAAAAGGGAAAGGGGGGTGGATACTCACTGAGGAAGAAGTACTCGTGCTGGTGGTTGTAAGGCAGGTACTTCAGCTTCTTCTTGCCGTACTGCAGGACACAAAGAGACAGCTCAGCCTGGGATTGGGACATTCCCAGCTAAAAGCAGATTCTCTCTGATATTCTTGATTTATTGGCCAGGGAGTTTTGACTGAATTCCCACCAGTGAAGAAGTAAGAAGTGGTTCAGTGTGATTAAATATCCTGACTTCGTGTTAGGTGTAAACTCAATTTTTAAAGACAGTTTCTATCTACTTGATGGAATTTTGCCTCCTGCCATCCCTGTGTCTGTGGAAGGAGCTGCCAGCACTTCCATCGTTACTGACAGGGATGTGACAGGGATAAAGTCTGATTTTTGAAAGGGAACACTTGTAGCACCAATAGATCAGGCACTTCATTCCCTCTGGCCTGAGCTCTGCTTGGCATCATCTGGGAAAGGATTCTATACCAGTGTGAGAATATTGGGATAGACTGATGCTGGACTAATATCAGATATTTTGAGGAGGAGATCCAGTTTTCCTTGTTATCACAAATGTTTAGGTTTTCCTTTCAGTGGTAGAACCGTGGTCTGCTTTCTCAATGGCATGAAACCTGGCTGAGAAACCATTTGTAGTGTTGTATTTCCCTGTGTTGTCTTTGCTGCTTGACCAATTTCTTTGGCTTTTGTTTTTAAAACTAGAAATCCTCGTTCCATTGCAAAAAAAGACCAAGGGTGGCACAAGGTTTAGGTGCTTTGGGCAGGTTTTTCTAGAGGAGGAGATCCAGTTTTCCTTGTTATCACAAATGTTTAGGTTTTCCTTTCAGTGGTAGAACCGTGGTCTGCTTTCTCAATGGCATGAAACCTGGCTGAGAAACCATTTGTAGTGTTGTATTTCCCTGTGTTGTCTTTGCTGCTTGACCAATTTCTTTGGCTTTTGTTTTTAAAACTAGAAATCCTCGTTCCATTGCAAAAAAAGACCAAGGGTGGCACAAGGTTTAGGTGCTTTGGGCAGGTTTTTCTAAGTAGGCAGTAAATATCTTGGCTCTGAAGAGACAGATTGAATTAAAATTAAAATCACTTAAAGCAGCCTGTTCTTTTATGTGCAGCACTTCAGTTAATGTAAAACAAATAAGAAAATCTAGGTTATGGTTGTGATACTCAACCTCTCCTCCTTCTGAGGAGAGGGCCTTGTGCAGATCCTCTGCCTGACTAATGCTGGAAGATATTTGCTGTGGAAATGGAAGTTTTGGAAAGATTTTGCTGGAATACTGAGGAACACCACATTTCCCCCTCATGCTGGTGTCTCAAGCCAGCAGGATGAAGTGGCCTTGAGTGGCTCCCTGCTTTCTGTCCAACCCCATCTGCTTTATTTTTCCCACTTTCTCCTGTGGTCAGCACAGGAAATGCGTTGGGAATTCATAGTCAGTGCTGCTCCTCAGCCCAAGGGCTGGCTCCAAACTCCTGTTGGACACTGTAGCCAGACGAAATCCCTGGATTAAGCATTTCCTTTCCAGCATTCCTGGAAGTCCTGCCTGTGTAAGTCATGTCTAACAATGGCAGCCAGCTCCTGGATTTGCTCAACCACTCCCCAGGCCTTTTTGGACAGCAGTTTTCCATGTTTTCCCCATTTTTCCTTACCTCAATGGGCTGTGTGTCCCCCAGGACAAAAATGTGCAGCATGTTCACATCAGGGTCCTTCTTGAAGATGTTGGGCTTGGCGTGGTGCTGGATGTGGCGGTGGTTCCACCAGTTTGCAGAGGCACCCTGGGCAGGGAAAACAAGGAGTTTGCATCCATGGGGAGCTGCTCCAGACGTGGGGTTACCCAGTCAGTCACAGCAGCTGAACCTGTGCCACCCAGCCTGTGGCCAAAGTGGGATGTGCTTTGGAAAGAGCAGCAGGCAGGGCGTGGTGGAGCTGTTGGTTGCCATGAGACTGCTGTTTCCAGAGGGATCCCTAAGGATCATTGAAGGAACACGGAATAAATACACTCTGAGCGAGTTACAGGCCAGTGTGTCTTCCCACAGAAAATCCTGGAGTGGTTTGAGTTGGAAAGGGCCTTAAAGCTCAATCCACCCCCCTGCCATGGGCAGGGACACCTTCCACTAGCCCAGGTTGCTCCTTGGGCAATGGTCACTGACGTTTCCTGTGCATCTGCTCACTCTGGGAATGCTGAGAGCTGCCCTTTCCTACTCTGACACAGCCAAAGGGGTGCATTCCCAGAATCCCCTGGCTCCATCATGTCCTTTACCTTCAGGTGCCCAATGACAAACTTGTGGACGATGTGGTTCCAGGAAGACTTCTTGAAGACAGAGAGGTGTCCAAAGTCGTGTTGCAGCCACCCTGCCTGAGCCTGGGATGGGGGGAAATCAAATAGTTAGGAAGCCATTGGGAATCAGAGCTAAGCAGGAAAGAAAAGGAGATGGAAGGCACGTTGGGAGTGTGAGGGAGGGAGGGAATGAAGGGAATGAGGAGGGGAGGATCCCTGTTTGTCACCTGGGAAGTGGTAAGGATGCAGGCCAGGATGAGGGTCGCGATCCAGCCGGTGCCAAAGTAGAAAACCATGAGCCAAGCCACAACTTCCATGGCAAGGATGTGGCCCAGGTACAGGGAGAAGAACAGAGGGCTTGCTCTGAACAGGTTCATGTCCTCCGCTGCCTTCCGCAGGGTCCGGAAATCCTCCACCAGCTGGGACTGCAATGGACAGGGAAGAGCAGTGAGAGGTTTGTGGGTGAGTCTGAGGGAGCTGTGGGAGGGGTGGAGGAAGGATAAGCTCCATGGTAAGGACCCTGCTTCCATATTTGCCCTATATTCCACGTTTTTTCCCTGTATTCCTATGAACAAACATCCTGGCTGGTCTGAGCCCACATCCCAACCCTTAGGACCCGGAGCCAGGAGAATAATCCAAGCTCTGTTGAGTGTCACATCACCTGAAGGCTCTTGTCTGAAGGAGCTTCCCAAGGGAACAGGAGCTGGAGCACGAGGGAACTCAGTGCTCCTGTGCCTAATTCCAGAGCTCTGACAATGAGCACCCCCTGCCACTTGTCACCCATTCCATCCCTGAGGAGCACTCCTGGGTCCCTGGGGGCCAGCGTTGTCCCCTCTGCTGTGAGTGACACAGATATCCCACAATCATGGCCTGCCACAGACAACAGGGCAGGCTTCAGTTTCCTGCCCAGAGAATAATTATTATTCTGGGCCTGAATAATGGATGAGCAGGGACACAGAGCTGCCCTGAGGACGTGGAGGGGCTGGAAAAGCCAATTGCTGGGCTGCTGCTCCATGGCACAGCCACCAACGTGGCACATCTGGGGGCTTGTGGTTGGGAGCTTGGTCACCAGCAAAGGGGCAGCAGAAGGGACCCCAGTCACCAGAGCTGGGCCACATTTCCCAGTGCACATGGCTCAATCCCCACATCCCTTCAGGATGGGATCAGTCCAGCCTGGGTGCCTGGAATGGGCTGCCACAAATGGGCTGTGTGGGAAAGGAAAGGTTTGCACAGCCAGACGTGTCACCCCTTCCCGTGCTCTTTCACTCAATAATGGGATGCAGATATGGCTACATGGAGGTGTTCAGCTGCTGAGAACTCTTCTCCCTCTCTGGAAAGCATCCCAAGAGGGGAAAAATGTTGGGAATAGGCATGCTGACCCCCAGCTCAGGAACAAATACTCACATTTTTGTCTCGGTCCTGGCTGGGCTCCCCTGGAGCGAGTTCTCCGATGAGCAACGGCTTGAGAAACTTCTGCACCAAGGTGGGATTGATATGGAAAGCCTGGAATGCATCCTGGGGTGGAAAAAGGAGGCACTGTGTGAGATTCAGAGTGAGCTGTGCTTCCATTCTCTGTGTCATTCCCACCCACCTCCAGCAGCTATGGAAGAGGGGGCCAGGTGACCTCCAGCTCTGTGATCACAGTTTGGGGCATTAATTGCACTAAGGGCTGATGAAGTTTGGGGCATTAATTGCACTAAGGGCTGATGAAGTTTGGGGCATTAATTGCACTAAGGGCTGATGAAGTTTGGGGCATTAATTGCACTAAGGGCTGATGAATTTGCTTCCCTGGAACACTGAGACCTGGGATGGCATCCAGCCATATGGTGAAAGGCACCTCAAGAAATTCTTTCTAAGCGACTAAATACTTAAATCCTGTTAATTCCCTTAGAAGGTAGGCAGGGAGGAATCTGTGCAAATCCCTCCTAGGATATAAATACCCTTGGAAAGTCTGCTCCTGGAGGCACGTCAAGAGAGGGGGTGACTGTGGTGGCTGAACCTGGATGTGACTGCAAACACAAAAAATATTCCTGGGTGGTTTGGCCAGACCTGTGGGATTCCAGCAGTAAAACAGCTGAGGAAAAAGTGGTGACTCCTCAGAAGAATCATGCCTTGTTTGTAGACTCCTTTTGATCCTGGCATTCATGAGCTTATCTGACTCTTCTTTTTCTCTACTCCTTCCCCTTTCCACATATTTTGGTCTGCCTGTGTCCTACAGGTGCCTGCTGCTTGTAGTGAGACCTTGGCCAGATCCTTTCACATGGCACAGTTGGAATTTTAACCCCAAAGGCAGCAGCAGGGACAGAAAGCTGACCCAGATCAGAAACCCACACACTGTCCTTGCCCTTTCCTCATTGCACAGAACTGGACTTAACTCCTGGAATTCACCTGGGAGAACTGGAAAGTTTGGTTCCATGAAGTGCTAAGACTGGTATGGAAAAAATAAAAACAAACCACCAGTTAATAACAGGAGTCAGGAATGCCATGCTCCAGCCTTTCCACCTTTGTCCCATGGCCTAACAATTGTAGGAACCAACCAAAATCTAAAGAAAAAAGTGCCCCCTGTGTCCAGCTGACCCTTCTGGCAGCTGACCTCCGTCAGAAGTCTGGGGCTCAAAAATGCCAGCCAAGGACCTCGGGCCCAAAGTCCACCAAAATCAACAGAAACTTGGACCCAGAAATGTGTCACTGAAATGTTAACTCAGGCTTCTCTGGAGCAATCTGCAGAAGGTGTGAAAAAGGAAGGAAAAGCAGAATGAGTAGGGAAGTGAACAGCTGACTGTGCCTACTGCAAGGCTTTGTGATTTTGGGTGTTAAAAAAGGGGGAAGAAAGGGAAAGAGGGAGAGGGTGACACATAAAAAGCATTTTAAAAAGTTGATTCAGTATTATTTTCACTACTGGGAATAAAAAAGTCTCTGGAGGTCTGACTGGGTGCTCACAGCCTGGAGCTCCTGCAAGGGATGGAATGATTGGGTTTTATGAACTGTACCTCATGCAGCTGCTTTACTAATAGATCCTGAATATAAGATAGCACCTGAACTTTGGAATTGGCCTCGGTTCTGTACTGCAGGAGAGGAAAAGCTTCAGGCAAAAGATAATCCCTGGGAAATGCTGTGTGATACTGGCACTTGACCTCCCAACTTAGTGATCTACTGACCAAATAAACCAAAGTGTCTCATGGGATGTGGGCAAGTGGGAATTATTCCAGCTGCTTCTGGTGAAAAACAGCTTTGGATAATTGAGGTATGAGCTGTGCCTGAGCATTTGAAGTGCTTAGGGCAGTCAGCACAAGGGTGTTCTTTTATATCCTTGAGCATCTCTGGGACAGAGAGGCTGCAGTGTCCCTGCCTAAGTGTTCTGTGCACGAGGTGACACCACAACAGGTCATCCCAGACTTGTTAGTTGTGTTAAAGTGTGGCCTAAAAATCACGGAACCACTGGAAGGGACCTTAAAAATCACCTCATTCCAACTCCACTAGCCCAGGTTGCTCCAAGCCCTGTCCAACCCAGCCTGGAACATTTCCAGGGATGGAGCAGCCACAGCTTCTCTTGGAAAACTGTGCCAGGGCCTCAGCACCCTGACAGGGAAGAATTTCTTCCTCAAATCCAATCGAAACCCACACAGGGTCAAGGCCAAGCCTTTCACCCCCTGAATGAGAGAGGGGTTTTTTGGCAGTGAATGGTTGTTCACCACAGGGAAGATGGAGAACTGATGCCAATTCTCTGTTGGTGCTCAGAGAGGGGATTTACCAATTTCAGAGCATTTTTAAGCCCATGCCTTCATGGAGCAGTAGGGTGGGAAGGTGGGAGGAGAAGCAGCAATCCTAGATCCACCAACCTGTGTTTTCAGCCTCCCTTTCAAGGATTCCAGGCAACTGCAACAGCAGATGCTTTTTGGTTGCTAATGGAGATAGTGGAGTTAAATTCTGTGGGATAGGAGTCAAACTCCTCCTGTTTCAGCAGCTTTGTGTTTAAGCAGTTGAAAGTAAAACCTGGCCCATCTTTTTGAGGGAGAAAGCTATTCATTCAGAGCATTCACTGAAAAGGGACAGAAATGCCAAAGTGCAGCTCAGTGCTTCAAGGAAAAGAACAGAAAATAACCATGGGATGCAAGGAAACGGGGACTGATGGAAAGGGAAGGTTCTGCCAAAAAATTTTGTCACACGTGGAGCCTCCTCCTTGCTAAGGTGTCAGCTGTGGGAGACCAACAGTTCCTGTTCCTGCTTGGTCTCTGCAAGTTTTGGGAAGAGCTCTGAGGTGGTTTGGGTGTTATTAACATGCCCTGAGGAGAGAACATGCTCTCTGGATGCACTTCTGAGGAAGCTGGTTTTGAGGGGAACTCCAGACAACAAACCATTTATTTCTAATTTGTTCCCTTTTCAAGCTCGGGGGTTTTCTTTGCTGTTGTTTGGTTTGGTTTGGTTTGGCTTCTTATCTTTTAAGTTGCTGAAACCTGAGAGGTGGCTGAACCCAGTGCAGGAGCAGCTGGAGCAGCAGCAGCAAATGCTTCGCTTCTTTTTTTTTTTTTTTTTTTTTGCTGTAGCAACCT
>VZRZ01007767.1:105498-148072 GCA_013398175.1 Climacteris rufus
CCTCTCCGGCCCCGGGGGCGGGCGCACGGCGAGCGGGGAGGGACCGGGGCTGGGAGCGCGGTGGGCGTGGGGCACCGGGGGAGGCGGAGCCGGGCCGAGCCGAGCCGAGCCGAGCCCGGGGGAGCCCATCCCGGCCATGGAGGGCTCGGAGCCCCGGCGGGGGCTGCGGCGCTTCACCTGGGAGGAGGTCGGGCAGCGCAGCGGGCGGGGGCCGGCGCCGCAGGAGCGCTGGCTGGTGATCGACAGGAAGGTGTACGACATCAGCCGCTTCTGCCGGAGGCACCCGGGGGGCTCCCGGGTCATCAGCCACTATGCCGGGCAGGACGCCACGGTGAGCCGGCCGCGGCAGCCCGGGCAGGGACGGAGCGGGGATGCCGGGGGAGCATCCCCGGGGAGGGCTGGAGCAGGGCTGGAGCAGGGCTGGAGCATCCCCGGGGAGGGCTGGAGCATCCCCGGGGAGGGCTGGAGCAGGGCTGGAGCATCCCCGGGGAGGGCTGGAGCAGGGCTGGAGCGGGGCTGGAGCATCCCCGGGGAGGGACGGAGCGGGGATGGAGCATCCCCGGGAAGGGATGGAACTGGGATGCCGGGGGAGCATCCCCGGGCCGCTGCCCCGGGCTCGGGGCTCGGACGCTCCGCTGCTGCACCCACGCGTTGCCTCGCCGTGTGAGCAAAGAACACGCGGGCATCCAGCGGGGTTGCTGCCACGAGGAAGCGTTTGGGAAGGAATCGCTCAAAACCGCGTCTGCAGCCGGGGTAAAAAAAAACAAAACAAAACCCTCAAAGCCCTGAGTAATTTTTGCGGGCGTGGGGATGTGAAATGGTGCGGGTTCGTGCGTGTGGCACACGCGGCTGTCGCCGTGGCGGAGTTTTCGGCCTCCCCGGGCTTGGCGAGCCCGGCAGCGCGGTCCCGAGGGGTGGCCCTGGTGCAGGACATCCCTGCGAGTCGTGTTTCAGGCGTGGAGAAATGAATCATTCGCCTGTGAGAGGAGTAAACGCTGCTGGAGTTGGGTGTGGGGTGGCTTTGCCTGTTTCCTTCCTTTGTCTGCCTCTGTCGTTTTCATGAATTTCTCCAAATCTGTGTGTTTGGATGCAAGGGGTGGGCATGGGATGTGAATCTGCCCCTGGGATGGTTTTGCTGGACTCTGTTTCAGCCCTGACCGGAAAGGATGGAACTTGAGATCTCCACGTGAAGGTCCCATCGTGTGAATATCACTGAAAGCCAAAAATAAGAAGAGAATTGGCAACATTTCGTGAGGTCAGGATGCACTTGTGCATCTTCAGGGCCCCATCACTGGAACAGGTTGCCCAGAGAGGTGGTGGGTGCCCCATCCCTGGCAGTGTTCCAGGCCAGGTTGGATGGAGCTTGGAGCAACCTGGAAGGTGTCTGTGGCAGGGGAGAGCGAGATGAACTTAAAAGGGCCTTTGCCACCCAAATATTCAGTGTTTCTGTGCTCAGAAAAGGGGTCAGGCCCTGGTGTGAGCAGGGCTGGCTGGTGGGATGGCAGCCAGCTGCATTCTTTAGGTGATGATATCAGTGGCACTGCCGGGTGCAGCTGAACTGCTGACCTTGCAGAAAGCCCTGCCAACTTTTCTTTTCCAGTAGTTTTGGCCCCGGGGATGAAAGGAATGAGACTCCTCAAACGCAGGGGGAAATGGGAGGTGAAGGAAGAACACTTTTGGTTTGCTGCTCTGGTTTCTAGAAGGTGCAATCAGCCATCCCCTGATCCCTGGCTGGGATGGCACTCCCAGGGTTTACAATCCCCATGGAAAGGATTGGTCTAAATGTGTGGTGCCATCCTCCTCTGCTCTGCCCACACACTCCTCCCCATTTTTTTTTTTATCCTTTTCCAATGAGAAAATGCAAATGTTGGTTCCCTTCTCCCTTTCCCTCCTTTATTCAGTAACCCTGAGCAGAGAAGATGCTACAGCCGACCCAGAGCTGGCAACATCAACCAGTTTTTTAACCCCTTTTCTGACTAGAGATCTTTTAAAAGCACATTTTGTTTTAAAAGCACATTTTGTTTTAAAAGCACACAATGAAGACCTAGTAATTGTAGTGATAAGCAGTGGATGGTGTAGGAATCTTACAAAGTGATGCACAGCAGGCAAATATTGTCCCAGAAAAGAAATAAAAACACATTCTTGGGCTGGGGGAGGTTGTAAATATATGCTAGTTTAGGCACCAGGAGGGAAATACTGGAAAAGGAGATAAATGAGAGATCAGGAATTACATGTCAAAGTGCCATGTGTGCTCAGGATTTATAATTTAAATATAGGGATGGAATCTGTAGTGGTAACAGCCACTGGTGGTTTCTTTCACCTGGTTGCCACGGAGATTGACATTACATTCCAATGATAAAAGTAACTGATTTCCCTAACAGGGATCTTTTGAACGGTCCAGTTTATCATGGAATACGTTTCTTCTGCTGCCACCTGAATGATCAATTTTCTTCATCCTGTTCCTGTGTCTGTCTCAGGATCCTTTCATTGCTTTTCATCTGGACAAGGCACTGGTGAGGAAGTACATGACCCCGCTCCTGATTGGGGAACTGGCACCAGATCAGCCCAGCTTTGAGCCCAGCAAGAACGTGAGTGTCTGAAAAACTTGGGATTTGGGTTGAAATGGTGCTGTTTGACTTCTCCTCCTGGCAGGCAGAATTCATCCTCACAGGATCTCCTGGAATCGCTGTTGGCTGAAGCTTCATTTCGTGTCATTATTTGTAGTTTTTGTAAAGCTTTGCCTCAGGGTGACCCTCTGTTTTGCCCCTTTTCCTCCTTGAGAGGGGAAACTGAGCTTCTCTGTGTGTTCCTGAGGCCTTATCCCACCAGTGGATGCTTTCGGGTGTCCCCACAGAAAAAGCTGGTGGAAGATTTCCGGGAGCTCCGTGCAACCGTGGAGAAGATGGGGCTTCTGCAGCCCAACCACGCCTTTTTCATCCTCTGCCTCTGCCACATCCTGCTGCTGGATGTTGCAGCCTGGCTCATCATCTGGTATTTTGGAGCATCCACGGTGCCTTTCCTCTTCTGTGCGGTGCTCCTGGGCACTGTCCAGGTGAGCGACGACGCAAAACAAACCCCAAAAGCCAAACTTGGGACTCGGGCGCTCGTTGCCATAATCAGGGGAGGAATCTTCTCATCACAGGCTTCCCCAAATCCTGCTTCTGTCTGGATTCCACCAGAGGGGCCAAGTCACACATGCTGCTGTGGTAGAGCCTTGCTTTTTGCTCCCCATATTCCATGAAAGCCTTCCTTATTGCAGCCCTCCCCACTAACGCCGTGCCCCTCTCCGGAGCTGCTGCTGCCAGAACTCCAGGGCTCTGTGCAGGGGCCAGGCCACCGTGTTCCCATGGGAACTTGCAGGGAGTTAGAGGAGAGGGCAGAGCAGCTCTCAAAGCCCCAGCTATTCCTCCTGTGGCCAGCTGATCCCCTTGGAATTACAAGTACTCAGAGGAGGCAGCAGCAAGCTGCTCCTTAAAGGAGACTTTGTTGCCGATTTCAGAGCAGTTTTGTGAGGGAATAAATGCTGGTTCTGAGCTCCATGGCTGGTTTTCTCCCATGACTTTTTTTTTTCCTTCCTCTTGAAAACAACTGTCCAGGACTAAAAGTCATTAGGCAGAGTCTGGAGTGCACTGGTTTGTAGTGAAAAAGGAGAGTTTGGATTGGGTTTTGCTATCCAGGGCTACGTTGTGAGGAGCGTGGGAGTGGGAGAAGCCCTTTTCAGACACAGCCCCTCCTGACAGCCCTGTTGGTTTTCACTTCCAGGCCCAGGCTGGCTGGCTCCAGCATGATTTTGGCCACCTCTCAGTCTTCAGCAAGTCCAGCTGGAACCACTGGGTGCACAAGTTCGTCATCGGCCATCTCAAGGTGGGCACTGGGTGTGGGCCAGGGGCTGCTCCGCTGCCAAAAACCAATCCCAGGGTAAGGAGAGCAGGAAGGGCAGCAGATGCACCTCCTGAGGGCTCTCTGTTCTCCTGCCTTCCCCCAGGGAGCCCCGGCCAGCTGGTGGAACCACCTGCACAACCAGCACCACGCCAAGCCCAACTGCTTCCGCAAGGACCCCGACGTCAACATGCACCCCTTGTTCTTTGCTCTGGGAAAAACCCTCTCTGTGGAGGTGAGAGCTGAGGGAAGCTGGGAGGGGACAACAGCAGGGTGCCAATTTTGGGGAGCTGCTCCAATTTGGGGAGGCTGGAGACCACCTGCTTTGGTTTTCTGCTTTGCCTTCCCTTAGTCCCTGATATTCCTCGGTGATATTCCAGCGCTTCTGAGACCTTTGTATTCTTGCAATTTCACTCAAAGTTATTTTTGCAATGTCTGTAGATAAGAATGGAAATATTTGCCACAATTGCAAGTTGGTATTTCCCTGATGAGAGACCTGCAGTTTTATGAGGATGAAAATTGCAAGTTGTTCTCTTCCACCAAAATCAGTGTGGCTAATTTGGGGATGAAAGCAGCAGATGACAAGCCAGGGCTGCCTGGAACTTTTACAATCCCTGATCAAAGAAGCTATTTTGGTGGTCTCAGCCTGGCAGTGGGTGTCAGAGGGGCTCCCATCTGGAGTCCAGCTCTATTTCTGGTACAGCTCTGAAGTTCATTGAATGACTTTGGCATTTGCTGGTCTTTTAAAAAAAGTTATGTAAATTCACAGTGTCACTTTATATGCTCTGATTTGCATTGAAATTAAGGGATGGGCTATTGGGAATTGATTTGAGCATGTACAGGGATATAATGGCATTCCTCAAGGAAGCCAGGGATATGATCTGTTACGTTTGTACAGCAAACACTGAAAAATGAGCAGTCTCAGAGGGAGGATAATCTATTCACCCTCATTCCCTTGGACACAGTTTCATGTCTAGATGCTCACTTCTCTGCTTCCCAGACTAATTGCAAGGAGGTGGGAGTTCCACACACTGTCACCTTTATTAACACTTATCATAACAGCACCATAGCTTGGGTTTTTTTTGAATTCTGAAGCTCTGCTTCATCAGCAAACTGTTCGTGTGGGTTTCCCTTTTGGTATTTTTAGGCAACTTGTGCCCTCTGTAGGGACAGAGCTTCCTGTGCAGGTCTCTGTGTGTGTGCAAGGCGCTGCCCAGCCTCTGGTGCACCCAGGGCAGGGTGAAAATTCACCCAGGCCGAGATTCCAGGGGCTGGTGGATGCTGGCTTGGTTGGATAGGACATCTGGAAGTTTAGGAGTGTGCGTGCCTCCAGCAGCACAGGAGCGTGTGCGCTCGTGGCTGAGTCGTTCGTGTCTTTCAACAGCTTGGTGTGCAGAAGAAGAAATTCATGCCTTACAACCACCAGCACAAGTACTTCTTCATCAGTGAGTAACCTCCCCCTGGGCAGTTCCTTGGCCAGCAGTCATTCCAGCCCTTTCTGTTCCCCCTGGGATAATGACTGGATGCCTGTGATTGCCCTGCAGTCGGTCCCCCGGCGCTGGTGCCGCTCTACTTCCAGTGGTACGTCTTCTACTTCGCCGTGCAGAGGAAGCAGTGGGCGGTGAGTCAGCCCCACGGGGCCCAGGGGGGGCTTCTCCCACGTTTAGGGATGAATTCCAGTGCCAAATTTACTGGGAGGAACTCTGCAGTTGGGTGTCTCTGCAACAAAGGATGTGGGTGCGGGGTTTGGGAAGTGGTGTTGGCCAAAGGGGCCTTGCTCTGGGAAAGATCCATTGGGAACAAAACACGTTCTCTGGTGTTCTGGGTTTTGGTTTTCTCACTGCTTGGTTTCTCCTTAGATCCAGAGGCAAACAGGGTGCTCTAGAGCATTTCCCGTGTGGTGTTTGCCCTCTGCTGGGCTCATGGGAGCAGGATAATTCCTGAGCACAGGAATGGCTGGTGTCAGGTTGCTTTGTGATGAGGCTGGGGAGGAAAAATCGTTCAGTATAAGATATTAAGGGAGGTTTTAAAGGGAGTGATTTCAGAAGCCAGAAATTCTTCTTTTTAATGAAGTTTTCCTTGTTCCCTGTACTACAGGACCTGGCTTGGATGCTGTCCTTCTACATCCGATTCTTCCTCACCTATCTGCCCTTCCTGGGGCTGAAGGGTACCCTGGGCCTCCATCTGTTAGTCAGGTATCATTCAACTTGTAATTCCAACCTTTTCTCTGCCCAGTTTATATCAATCCTAGTTTATTTTTCTCATCCCTCCCTGTTCTTCTCTCTCCTGATCCTTTCAGTGGGACAGCCTGTCAGGCTGCAGGAGGTGGAAGTTGTGTGCACGTCTGATCTGATCGGATGTTTGGGCTTCCTGGTGTTTATTTTGTCAGGCAGCAACCAGCTCGTGTGTGTACAAGTGTTTTGTACTGACTTGTCACATCATGGGTGTGTGATCTGTGATGGGTTTGTGTGTTTGCACAGGTTTATAGAGAGCAACTGGTTTGTCTGGGTCACACAAATGAATCACATCCCCATGCACATCGATTATGATAAGAATGTGGACTGGTTCTCTACCCAGGTGAGACCTTGTTTATGGAGATTTGTGACAGTTCTGGGTGTGTAAAGTCCCTCTATCTCAGCCTGGCCACCTCGTGTTGGCTGGAAATAACTCCTGGAGCTGTTGTGTCCGTCCAGAAGGTCTGTGGGGATGAGAAACCTGTGTTTGGGAAGGGGCATTGCTAAAGTAACACTTAAAACAGGACTATTTTTTCTTCTCTCAGCTGCAGGCAACCTGTAACGTTCACCAGTCCTTGTTCAATGACTGGTTCAGTGGCCACCTGAACTTCCAGATCGAGCACCAGTGAGTGAAAACAGGGATTGGGAATGTGGGGGAGTTCCAAGGAGTGCTGGTTACACTAGGGCTGAAGAGCCTGTGCGGTCCCTCTATCAACTGATACAAGAACAAAAGATAATGGGGGTAAATCCACATGACAGGGACCATTGCAGGGACCAGGGGAGGGGGGCACTCCCAGACTTGGGCACAGCAGGAATTCTGTGTGGGGATGAATTGAATGAGCACCTCCTTTCCCACAGCCTTTTCCCTACAATGCCAAGACACAACTACTGGAAGGTGGCCCCTCTGGTGAAGTCCCTGTGTGCCAAGCATGGCATTGAGTACCAGTGCAAGCCTCTGCTCAGGGCCTTTGCAGACATCGTGCAGTGAGTATTGACCCCCCGTGTTCTCAAGGATTTGCCAGCTTTAGGGAGTGAGAATGGGAGGGACATGGAAGGGCAGGAACAGCTTCCAAAGGTCCTTTCCAGCCCAAACCTTTCTGTGATCTCCTTTGTCTGTAGATGGCTCGTTCCCTTGTTTCTAAGGAAGTGTGGTTCTCTCTTGGCAGCTCTTTGAAGGATTCAGGGGAGCTCTGGCTCGATGCCTATCTACATAAGTAAGCAGCAGTGGATCCCTGCAGAGGAATTCCCCAGCCTTGCTGCCTCCTGTGGTGGTCACCCTGAAGATCCTGCCCAGAGGAGAGCTGGCTAAGCCAGAGGTGGGGAGGTGGTGCCGCTTAATTCCGTGGATGAATGTAATTAATGATTTTTTTTCCCTTTTTGTTTTTAAAGATGTGCTCTTAATTTTTCTTGTGCTTCTTTCATTCCTCTTCTCTGGTGCTGAGCTGTGGGGGAAAAGCTGGATGGAGGAGGTTATGTCCCACCCAGCTGGGAGCAGCTTTGGGACTGGGAACAGATTCCTTTCCATCTGCTGATCTTTCATTTGCTGAGTATATAGGAGGGAAGTTTCTTATCTAACATAGGCTTTTTGGGGTGCCCCTCGTTGTGAGTGTAGTAAGCAGGTTGGGACAGCATGAAATCAAGGAATGTGGGAATTAGTGAAATGTGGAAGCTCTAGGGAATGGGGTAGGTTCAGTATTTTCAAATTCCTGTTTGTAATAGGGAGGCCCCCGACCAATTTGTACACATGTGGGTGAGGTGGAGGAGGTGCAGGCAGCAGTTCTCTAGGAATAAGGTCTAATTAGAACCCTAATTGAGGCAGGGAAACAGGAAAGTGGGAGTTATTCCCTATGCCATATTCTGTGGGAATGCTGCCCTCCACATCTCCTCTGGAAGCCTCTGGGTTATTTGTCCACTGGGAACATCCCCTGGGGGGCCTGCAAGAGGTTCCCACAGTGCCACACTCTGGAGTGTTAGGAACCCATTAGTGAGTCAGGAGAGAGAGAAATGTGTCACATCCATACTTGGAAGCCCTACAAGGGTAACTAAGGAAGCAAAGGTGTTCCAGGCCAGGTTGGATGTGGCTTGGAGCAACCTGGTTTAGGGGAATACAATAAACCATGGCAGGGGGGGTGGAATGAGCTGAGCTTTAAGGTCCCTTCCAACCCAAACTGTTCTACAAGGATTCTGTGTGAAGGGTGATCATAATCACTCCGTGGTTACCTGAAGCTTCGGGGTTTTTTGAACCTCTGGGTGATTTGTGAAAAGGAGAGAATTCCTGACTCCTGGCCCATGCAGAGTGAGGTGTTCCTGTCCCAGCTGCAGACAAATCTAAGGAAGTTATAAAGGTGCTTAAAAGTGTTTCACTTTTCCTTCAGCTGCATATCCACAGGCACACCTCAGCCAAAACATTGCTGGGCTTCCTCTCTTGGATGATGTGCCTTCCAAACACACCTCAGGAAAGGGGACATATCCTGTGGGATTTATTGGAATAGCCTTACTGCTTTTCCCAGGGTTTTTTCATTTACTGCCCAATGTTACAGGTGCCAAACCAGGATGTAGCACCTGCCACATCACTAAGGAAGATGCTCCATCACCCTGTGTCCCCAGGGACTGGGGGATTAGTATCCAGAAGGGATGGGTTGATTTTGAGAATTTTTTCCAATCAGCATCCAAAATGAGGATGATGTGTGGAGGGAATGGAAGAAATGCATCTTCCCAGGCCAAGAGTGTTGTTAAGCACAGGACAAAATTGTAATGGGTATAAAAAAATAATCATTACATTCCTGTTGATTAAGACCATAAAGAAAATGGGCCTTAGTTATTGTTTTACCTTGGTTTTTTTCCTGCTCCGTTTCCTTCCCTCTTATTACAACTGTGGATGGAGGAAAGTCTATTAATAAAATTCCTTATCTTACCAATTTTTGCTGTCATCAGAGTAAAATGTGTCTGCACAGGAGTCTGGACTCTCCAGAATGTGGAACAAATGCCTGTCCACAGCTGCAGAGAGAGAACTGTCATGAACCTCTTTCTCCAGGACGTGTTTCTGTTTTGTTTTCTCTGCCACAATAAAGAGGAAACATCCATCCACAATCCAATAAACCAGATGCCTGGATAGCCAGGAAAAATAACACAGATAAACAAGTTCACAGCCCTGAAGGGTAACACTAAAAGGGGACCTGTGTCAGCATAACCAGATCTGGATGTTTTTGATTGCTGGAAGTTTTCCAGGTGCAAGAAGAGTTCTCCAGAGACTTTTCCAGGCTCAAGAAATACATCTTTCTGGAACAACACCAGCCCCAGATTTGCCATCTAGTGGAAGCCTTTTAGTCTTAAAAATGGAACCTGAACACTTTGGAATAGCCACAGGGTGGCAGTCGGCCATCAGAAGGGAAGGAGAACATTCCAAGGGATCTGAAGGGAAGGACCAGATCGTGAGAGAGACTTGGCAGGGGCATGGAGTGACAGGACAAAGGGGAATGGCTTCAAACTGAAAGAAGAGAGGTTTATATTGAATATTAGGAGGAAATTCTTCCCTCTGTGGAAGGTTGCTCAGAGAAAGCTGTGGCTGCTCCATCCTAGGAAGTGTTCAAGGCCAGGTTGGATGGGGCTTGGAGCAACGTGGGACAGTGCAAGCTGTCCCTGTCCACAATGGGGGAGAGGATATAGTTCCTGAAAGTGTTCCAAGAGAACAAATGGGATCTTAAAAACTGCAGTCTGAGGTTCATAAGGCTCTGAACATTATCCAGTTAAGTGGAATATCACTGGACAAAGAGGTGGCTCCAACCTGGAATAAATCACTTTTTCTAAGTTAGGAAGGAACGTTTTCAGCAGTGGAGCAGCTGGAATAATAAAAATGTCAGGGTGATGTTCAGTTATGGGCGATGGGGCAGCTGGAAGAGGAAAATGCTGTAGTTTTCCCCTTCCCAACACCCACTCTTCTGGACTCTTTGGGCAATCCTTGCCTGACTTGTGTGTGTGTTTACTTCCATTATCCTGAATTCCTGAAGAGGTGAAGGGTGTTGTTTATGGATTTTTCCCCATCTTTAGAACAGAAGGAGAAATCAAGATGATTGTAGATCCATATGGAATAGAAAATGGATGCAGCTGAGGAGGATTTGCTGCTTCCCAAGATTCTTTTCTATGGAATATAAAGAGATTTCCTAACAGGTCAGGTGTAGAGGACAAATGCAGTAATGCAACTGCTCATGGGTGGGTAAGAAAGGATTACATTACACTAGAAGAGAGTTCATTGGCATGGACTCAGTTTCTGGGTGATTTGCATCTTCTGCAGGCACTGGTATTAAGTGTTCAGAAAATGGGGAGGAATTTCCACCAAGAAAAGTTTTGAAACAGCAAAACAAGAAACGATACACCCATGATGGCTCATATGAAATGCTGGTTATGATGGTGTCCCTCAGGCAAAATTTCCAAAGGTCTGAGTGATCCATAGCAATCTCCCTTGCGCTTTGCTCACAAGAACCAGGCAGGCTTTTTGGCTTTTGCAGCTCATCATTTAGACTTTTGTCAATTTGGTGATTTTTTTTGGGAGAGAATAAAACTGTCAGAGCTTCCTGAACCCAATAAAGAAAGAGGCAGTGACTTGATCATAAAATGAGAAATTTTAGAACAGAGAGTACTTCAATCTGTCAGTAATAAAGAAATGTTCAGCAGCTGAAGTGTGGATCAATACCAGTTCAAGTTAAACAGTAGCTGCAAATTCTTACTACTGAGGTTAATTAGCCCAATTAGCAGGAGCAGTGATAGCTTGTCCTCTAAGGGAAATAGCAAAATTCAAGAATAACTCAATTTTATAGGAAATGATTCCTTGTTAAATGTTTACTTTGGCTCGAGAAGAGATGAGGGCAGTCGTGTGGGCAGTATTATCCTATTTAGGTCACCTCCTGCATAATATGAGGGATGAAAATTAAACCACCTTTTGGGATGAACACTAAGCCATCATTTAGCTCAGACCCAGATAGAACGATAACTTCTGCTGGCAAGAAGGGCTGCCAATGTTCCAACAAGTGAGCCTGAATTCCTTTTCAGGATCATCTTCCAATCGGTTAGGAAAAAGAAACAAGGTGAAGTAAGAAATGCTGGATGTAGCCCAAGTGAAATAAAAGGTGAATGAAGATGCTGCCAATGAGCTCAAGTTTTGATATTTTCTTCTTTTTGTTTCCTCTTCTTCCCTCATCCAAGAGGAAGATCATAAATGTGACTTTATTGGAGACTAGAAAGCCACAAATATTTCTGTCTTGAGTAAATACTCCAAAGCTATCAAAGGAATAAGTACAAACTTAGGGGATTTACATCCCTTAGCAAGGAGAGGAGAAACACTCTTGAGAGCACTTTGGATTGATGAGGAGCAACCCGTGAGGCAGATTGGGAATATAAAGAGAGTGAAAAGATCATAGAAGTACAAGTAGAAGTTGCTGAAGTGTCAAAAAAAAATATTAAATTGTGCAAAAGAAATTAAAACAAGTAGCAAAAGATGAAAACTACAAGCGGTGTCCTTGTGGGCAGCGTAGGAGTAGAAGTTTAAGGACAATGGACACCTCTGAGGCAAAATGCTTATGTTGCCCTAAGAATATAGCCTGAAATACATGTGTGGGGAAGGACAGGGACAGATGGTGAAGGCCAGAGACGGAATTTGGTCAAATATTGTTTCAGGATGTGCCCCATTTGTTGCAGAAGTTGGAAGGTGGCCCGAGGCCCACAGGAAGGCCGCATGGAGGAAGATGCTCTGCGTGTAGGCTGCGGAGCCACCGTGGGTGTTTTAATCCTGGATTAGGCCACTTTGTTCCTAATTGGGGTTGCATAAGCCACGGATTAAATCAAACTTTCAAGCACGGGCATCTTTGTGGAGTTTTTTTCTCCGTGGGTGCCCAATTTCAGGCAGGCAGAGCATTCAGAAGTGTCTGTAAGCAGTGGGTGCTCTGCGCTGGGCCCAGAAAATGCAATAAAAGTGCTGCCCAGTCGGAAAAAAAAACAATCCCAAATACACAAGAGTGGGAAAACAAAATGGGTTTCTTACAGGAATTGAACAATTTTATCTTGAATCATGCTCTGTCTTATTCTTTGTAACAATACAGAGCACTTGAGAGGGGAGAATGACAGAATTTACAATTTTAGATCAGCTTAATTTAGATCTTAAAGCCACAGAAGAGCCTCTGGGATTGTGACTTTCACAAAGCTGAAGGATGCAAAGGGCTTATTTCATTGGAATTGGAAAAAAATTTATATAGTGTGTGTCTTAATGCAATTTATTCTGTGGGGAGTTTTAGATGAGAAGGTTCACAGGGCTCATTACAGAGCCTAATTTTAGCCCTTATTCTAATTAATGTGGGATTTTATTGTTTACCCATAAGATGCAACCCAAAGCTGGGAGGGAAAGAGTGGCTTTTCACAGGTGTTTTTTTCTCTTTTGCAAAGGATGTAAAGATTGCTTTCACAGAGGAAAAAAACGATGTTAATTTACTACTGATATCTGGATTAAGGAATGAAACAAAATTAATAAAGACTTTGAATATCTGAGCAAACTAAACCCCTCAAGGCAGGGACTCCATTGCAAACTTGACTCTGTCTATAAAAAAAGCCTTGGTTTTGCTTTAGGTTTCTCTTCCCATTTCATGGAACATGGTATTCCTGATAAGTAGCTCCATCTGAGATACAGGGTGGTGTCTCATTAATCCAGAATATACAAAAAAAAAAAGAGAAAACCTGGTGCTTTTCTCCTTTTGACTGATTTGGTATCTTTTAATGTTCTTATCAAGCAATCAATTACTGGATTTTTTCCTTTCCATGACAAAATTTTGCTAACTACAAAGGTTTTTGCCTCTTGAGAAGATTGAGCAGATCTTTCTGAATGCAGCCTTTTCCTGAATTATGGATTCCCCATTAAGTTTTGTGCTGGAGATAAAATAATTTTAATTATTTCCGTTTCCTGGCTGTGTTTGGGAAGAGGCACATCACAGTCACAGAAAAGGGAGTCTTGAAGGAGAGTCCATGAAATCCAGGAATTAAAACAAGCTCTATCCACAGGTACCTGTGTGTTGACTGTGGAGGGATGCAGATAAGTTCCCTGGGGCCGCTTTAGGGCAGAGCATCCATGAGCCCTCCACAAAGGGCTCAATATCTTGTGAACTCCATTTCAGAGTCCCTTAAGGACAAACCCTTGAAAATAAAGCTATTTTACATCAATGAATGGTACCTTTCTCCTGATGCAGAGCCATGTCAGATCATTTCTGCTTTGATCAAAGATGCTGCTCCATGGCTCCAGGACAGCCAGGGCAGGGCAGAGAAGCTCAGCTCTGCTTCCAGAGGGAAGTGCAGGTTTAATTGTAGCTGCTCATCCAAGGTCACACTTTTCCAACTCTCTCCACTGCTGACACCTAGTTCTGCAGACATGTTCAACCCACAAGTATCTGTCTTGTATCTAACAACTCTGGGTGAGACTGTGCCTCTCATAAAGGAGAGGTTCCCCATCCAGTCTTGCCCTGGAGCCTCACTTGGGAGGTTTTCACCCTTGGGAGGCTCCGTGGAAACCCTGTAAAAAAATCCTGCATGACAAAATTACTCAGAACTGAAAGAACTTCTCTGGAAAAGAAGATTATCATAGAAATGAGATCACAGAATCACTAATGTTGGGAAAACCTCTAAGATCATCCAAGATCATTCCAAGACGCTCTGGGGTGTCTCGGATTTATTTCTGGACCAATTAACCCCCCCTGGATTAAGTGTAAGCTGTAAACATTTACGTGACAGGGGATAAAAGCGTTGATGCAGCGACTGCCAGTCGAGCAGTCACATACTGGCCTTCTGGAAATCTGGGAAATTGTGTCAAGTGGCTGTGCAAGGAGCCTCTTAGTCACAGGAGCAGGCATGTGGAGCAGCTCTGGGCACGTGTACCAGCTCCCAGGAACGTAGGACACAGATTTTGGCAGGTGTGTGGGCAGTGGTTGCAGAACACGGAGTGTGGTGTAAATTCACTTTAGCAAGATTTCTCAATAGTTTCTCTGGGTGAGCACGACTGTGGCTTTCACTCTCTGGGCTTTTCCATGAACTTCTGGAATCTGTTTGGTGACCTGGATAATACGGACAGCTTTTGCTTTCAGACTGGGAGGGGTTTTAATGTAATGGAATATCAGTGGGCATTACAGGCCACTCTGGATGGGATCTGATGCTAAATAAATTCGGATAATAAATATTATGTACACCGTTAATACATAGGACAATTATCCCAGAGTTCCCAAACTTAATTCCACCAGTTTGGTGGATGCTGGCACCCACAGTGTTAACAGTGAAAGTCACAACTCCTGACTGTGGATACAGGCACAGACATCCCATATTTGTTCACTCCAGTACATTCCAGGCTCTTCATCCTCCATCTCCTTGTAGACCGAAACCAAACCCCACATTTTTATCTCCTCCTTTTCAAGTAGCTGCTGCATTTACAAGTCTGAATACCGGGCCATGGGAAGGGTTTTTTTGCACTTTCAGCCAGCTATGGAGTAACTTGATATTTTCTCATGTTTACAAAAAATCCCATATGCGGAAAATTGCGCAAACTGTTGCATATTTTATTGCCACCACCTCAAATACTGAACACTGATTTAGGTAAGACTCTGCACGTATACACAGCACACGAACACATCATTAGTGTGGATGCTCTCAGTTTTTATTTAAAGCAAGATAAAGAGTTACAAAATGCAATGTGACAGCAGGGTAGAAATTATTCCTCCCATTGTTATATTGCTGTCTTCTGACAAATACCAGCAGTCCCATTTCTCTTTTACTTTGGGTGGTTCAGCCATTGCCGCGTGTCAGGAACTTTTAAATGGCTGTTTGGGGCTTGACTGATTAATTTGCAAGAAGCTACACGATTTGAAGAATTAGAATTGCATAATTTGGGATTCTGTGTCAGCCAGAAGGCTGCCCACTCCATGCTTGGGAGACAGGGAAAGCGCCTCACCCTGCTGAGGTGCCTTGGTCAAGACCGTCATTTGGCTTTCTTATCTTTCTTTATCTGTCTTTATCTTTCTTTATCTTTCTTTGTCTTTCTGCCCTGTCTGAAGTCTGCAGCTTCAGCTGAGTGTTTTCAGACCTTCTCAGAACTGGGAGCTCACACGACAACCTGTTTTCTTGGAATCCCAGTGTGTGAATTATCTGGGGACCTCACTGTCACAAGAGGGAGTTGAGACCTGCAGCTGGTCAGGTTTCAGGCAGGGACTGGGCATCACTGCGGGCAGTATTTGGGGTTATAGACCTGAAAAATTCAAAAAACATAAATAGAAAATTTGGGGGTAGGGAGAAAGCTCAGGATTTAACTCAGTATTGCATTAAAAAGGGATAGGATGGAAATCTATGGGGACAGACTGTACCATGGCTGCCTGCTGCTTGTACCTTCCTCAAAAGCACCCAAGGCTTGGAATTTTTGATTTAAAAATTTCATCCAGGATTAAGAGAATGCTAAATCACAAGTAGGGCAGTATTTCATATATATTGCTTAATTTTTTCTGCAAAACTGATGTGAGTTCATTGGAAAGTTGGCATCCTCTTCTCTCTGCTCTTCATTACAGCTGAGAACTCTTTAGCTCTTTATTCCACAGACCTTCTCAACATCAGATGTGCTTAGATTTGGTCTCTGCAAGAGTAATGTTTAAGTAAGGTTGGTTATGTCAACATTGCCTTTAAGCACAGTTTTAGAAACTCTGAATCTACAGCCAAACTTGGTGTTAACAGTTATTGCTATTATTAATATTGTTGTTGTCATTGTTATTTTTATTATCACTGTTATTGCTACTACTGCTATTAATTCAAAAATATTTTAATGTTATAGACTCATGAATTAATTATTTGAACAATTAGGTGATTGAGTGATTCAAGGATATACAGGAAACTCTGAAACCAGCTGTATGCAAAGTATTATCAATACAGAAGCCAAATTAACAGAAAATAAAGAATGGTTTCCTAATTTGTTCTCTCTTTACTCTGATCTGGTGGTATTTGAATCAGTTATTTAGTTAAGAAAGACATTTTAATTTAGCTTGTCAGGATCAACACAGAAAATTTCAAAACCTGAAGGTTTTGGGTGGTGATGAGACCGTTTAGAGATAACAGGTGATTTCCCCAAATTTCTCTATTTATTCCTGTTTGTGTTCAGTGGAGCAGTTTAGAACAATCAAAGGCAGCTCAGAAAGGACAAGAAGGAACAGAGCTTTCCCTCATGGGTGTGTCCAAGCGTCTGGAAGAGGAGGGAGCTTGGGAAGGGTGTGTTTGGGTGAGGAGAGCCAACCAGCCCTTGGAAGGGCAGGGAGTGGCCTGGAGTGGGGCTGTATAACGGGCAGGCTGGCATGGTCCACCCTCAGCTGGAGAATCCCGGCACGGATGGCTCCACAGACCGGCCCCACGGAGAAGGAGACGCAGCCCGTTCCAGCTTTTCCACAGCTTTTCACTTGGGAAGAGGTCGGAATCCGCAACGGCCGTGGGCAAGGCCGGGAGCAGTGGCTGGTGATTGACAGGAAGGTTTATGATGTCAGCAAGTTTTCCCAGATACATCCCGGGGGCAACCGGGTTATCAGCCACTATGCTGGGCAGGATGCCACGGTAAGAGCTGGGAAAGCAGTGGAGGAAGGTGGTCCCAGTGATGGGGAAGGAGGACGTGGTGGGAACCCTCTCTGGTGGTGGTCGTCACTGTGCGTGGTCAGAGCGTGGAGTGAGAAAGCAGCAGGATGACCCTGTGCTGCAGGAGATAAGGAAAAGTCCTACAAATGTGTTTGAAGACAGATCTTTCAGGGATTCCTGCAAAAATATTTGGTTTAGAGGATTTTTCTAAAGTCATTTATTGCTTGTTGACAGAAATAATAAATTCTAAGCAGATCTCTCAGACTGAGACACTGAATTTCTGAATAGTCATAGCATTAGAACCATGGGCATAAACTTGTGGTGTGGGAGATTTAATTCTTGTCACAACACGACTTTCTGACTTGAAGGAAATTGCTTAGCCTGTCTAATCCCTTGGGTTTCAGTGTGTGGAATGGGATAGCTCTTCCCAAAATGAACCAGATCAGTCGGTTTTCACATTTCATCCCTTGCACCCAGCTTGAAACTGGGGCAGAAAAATACCTGGTGTTCTCAGAGGAAGCAAAAAGGAGGGGTTTGAGTCTTGTTTGGTTTCTCCTGAGTTCACTGACCTTCAGGGCAGAGACCAGCCCAGAGATCCTGGTCCCACCTCCTGCAGTTTCTGCCACTGGACTTTTACAAAAGGAGTTAAGGAATGCAGAATGCATGGAATGATTTGTCCCCAAGCTATGTCCTCCCAACTCCTGCGAGGACCTGCATTTACATTATTGTATTTATAGCCACCCAGGGGCTTTAACCGCAGTGAATATGTTTTTAAAATGACCTTTGATCTTGTTTCCTTTTTTATTACAATAATTACAATCTGATTTTACTTGATCTTAGATATGTTTTCCAAGCTATAGCTCTACATCCCTTTGAGGACAGAAGGACCACAACTAGTAGCCAAAATTGTAGCTACAATGTGTATTTGTGTTGCATCATAACAACATTCTTCTCTTTTGCCCTTGCTAACCTTTATCATTCCTTTTGCTTTTAAAATACTGCTTGTTCACCTGTTCTAAGAAATCCACACTTTTACAGAAAAACAGGACTGGAAGGTGTCTCTAAAAATCCAAATGTGCAGGACTTTACCTAAAATGAGGATACAGAATTTTTTTCCCAAGGACTCTTGGCTGCTCTAGAGCTCAGAATTGTGCACATACAGTGAGAATTTTCACCTCTGTGGGGAGTGTTTTGAAAATACAAGACAAGACCGTTGCAGAACATTTAACTGATGTCAAATGTTGTGAGTTATGTGCGTTGCAGGTGATAGCTGTTAAACTTAATCTCTTGTAAGATGCTTATCAGGGCCTAAGAGCAGGGAGGAGAAGAGACATGAAGGTCTAAGAGGCTTTCAGTGACAAGAATCTGTGATACTGATCTCATGGAGAGGAATTTCTGCTTGAAAGAATTCTGCCTCCTGTTTCCAAGATGCAGTGTAGATACTTATGGATTAAATCAGAGTTCCTGGCAAGAGGGAGGTAAATACAAATGTATAAAGACCTGTAGGATGAGGGGCACAAAATCATGATGGAAAGATTTCCCCAGTCCTCTGGGTCTGGACAGAGTTGTTCACTTGTTACTGTGACAAAGGGTCTGCAGAAAAGCTCAAATGTCCAAAAAAATCACCTTCTTCTGACTTCTTCTAGACTAAAGTACTCAGAGAGAGAGTGTCTCCAGCCAAGGGGCTCCAGAGGAATGTGAGGCTGCAAGAAGTCCTCTGTCTTCTTCCAGGAGTTTGATCCTGACCAGACCTGTGCAGAATATTTGGGCCGTGCTCATCCCTGCAGATTTTCAGGGCCCAAATCGGCAAAATCAGACTGTTCAAAACCAGGATTTTGTTCTACCCACTCTTCCTGGAAGAAAAAAAGAGTATGGGCAGCCATCCACTGAGGACATGAGCGAAAGAAGAGTTTTGATTTATGTGGAATCTCCTCCTGTATTCCATTGTTTATATTTGATTTTGAAACGGAGATTTCAAATGGTTCTTGGACAAATCAGTTTGTGTCCCTTCCCCAAAACATGAACCAGTGTGGCAACTTGGAGGGAACTGTAAGAGACATCCAGGCTGTTTACTGTGGGCTTCAGCATCTACCTTTTTATGGCCTTAGTGTTACACAGACAGGATTTAAAAGCCTCATCCCAAGCGTGGCAAAGACACACCTCATTCCCTGCTCCTGGGTCCCATCCATAGGGCAGGGCTGCTGGCTGGAGCCTTCTAGGGACAGACTCTGCTGAAACAAGCAGATGAAAGAACACGTTTCCCTCTGCAAAGAGTTTTTCATCAAACCCTTTCATGTTTATTACCAGCCTCGCCCAGGGGCTTTTATGAAATCTGGGCTCTTGGAACTCCTCCAGCTTCCTTGGGCCAAGCTCCAGCCGACGGCAAAGAGCAACAGGAGAGAGAAAAATGGACAGGGAGAGCAGGATTGTGTGTTATGGTCCAGACCTGGGGAAGGAGAGGCTCAGCCCCTGGTGCTTGTTCACGTGCCCTCTCTCACTCCCTGCCTTTGTGTTCCTCAGGATGCCTTCGTGGCATTTCACAACGACAAGTCCCTGGTGAAAAAATACCTGAGATCTCTGCTGATTGGGGAGCTGGCACCAGATCAACCCAGCTTTGAGTCTAATAAAAAGGTGAGTGCCCTAGATTCCAGCAGTGGGAATGGCTCGGGGTTCAGCATGGGAGGAGAAGGAAAACAGGAGAGGTGGCAGGAATCATCTCTGAGCCTGACGCTGTGGGTGGGCAGGAGGTGGTGGTGGGCATGCATGGAAACATGAGTGTCCCAGCACCACTAAATCCACCCCTGGGTGCAAGGAATGAGCTCCAGACCCCAAATCCTGCTCAGTTCTCCCCACTGCGATGTCTCAGCACCAAAGCAAAGCAAAGTCTGTTGATCTTACGCTTGCTTTGGCGCAGAGCCCCCACTGACAGAACATCTCCTCTTACTTCTGTGGCTGCTTTGGGGCTCCTGGCTCTGCTCTAGGACACTCTCAAAGTAAACAGTGCATTAATCCTTATTTGACCCACAGAAATCCCTTTTCTTGACCCACAGAAATGCCTTTTCTTTCCCCACAGAAATCCCTTTTGGAGGACTTCCGTGAGCTGCGCTGCACCATTGAGAAGATGGGGCTGCTGAGGCCGAATTATTTCTTCTTCTTCCTGATTTTCCTTCACCTGCTGATATTGGACGCTGCATCCTGGCTCGTGCTCTGGTACTTTGGCGTATCCCTGGTGCCTTTCCTGGCTGGCATGGTGCTCTTCACCACTGCCCAGGTAAACTGCTGATGGGTGCTCAATGATGCAGACGCCCTGGGCTCTTCCAGGTGGAGAGGATTAATGGGATGTTCACGTCCCAGGCATTGCCTCTCCCCAGATGCCATTACCTGGCTGAAGAAGACAAGCTCGTTCTACGTCAGGATTTTTGTTGCCTCCAGCAAATCCCGTTTTGCTGACAGGCTGCTCCCTCGGGATGGTGGGGTTGTTGTGGACCTGGCTGTTTCACAAGATGGGATGAGCTGATCTAATCGCTTACCCCAGCAAAAAGAGGGAATTTTTCATTCTTAGCTGCACTCCTGGCTCCCTGTTCCTTCTGTCAGACGGCTCTGGTGTTTGTTGGGTCCTTTATGAGTCCCCACTAGCCCTGAATAGTTTCTTGCTGGATTAGTAAATTCAACCATAGAAGAGCAGGACCAGGATGGGTGTAGGGAAGGAGGGAATAGGGATTTGTGGCCCTTAGATGGGAGAAATTGAAAAGTAAGGGGTGGGTAGAAAACAAGATTTTCTTATTAGCACTAAACCCTCAAGTTTGCTCAGATCTCCCTGGAGAAGGTGCACATGAGCTAATTTATTTAATTAATCTGCCCTATTTGCCTAATATCTCCTAAAGTGGATATTCCTCAAAGGGTATTCTTGTATTTCCATAGGAATATGGAATGCAATGAAACCACGAACTTGGAAATCATTCCTCTTCTTAGCTGGTTACTTGGAAATTAATTATTTCTGATGTCAGCAACCGAATTCCATGCTGGAACAGTGAAGTTAATTGTAATGGTGCTTTGCTGCTTTCCCTGTATTCCAGATGAAACCAATATCTGGAATTGTGCAGCTTTAGTGGACAATTCCCAGCCCTGAGCATGTCAGACATCAGGGAGTGTCTCTTTTCCAAAGGAGCGGGCAATGAACTCATGCTCTGAAGTTACAGAGACTCACAGGGCAAATTATTGCATGCAGTTCTCTGTCCTCAGTGATCCTTTTGTTTCCCAGATCCAGATGGGCTGGTTCCAGCACGATTTGGGGCACTGCTCTGTCTTCAGGAAGCCCAGATGGAACCACCTCCTGCAGACCGTGGTGATAAACGTGCTGAAGGTAGTGGTGGGAATGTGGAGCAATGGGGAGGAGTGTCCCTAGAGCCAGGCAATGTTGCCTGTGAGGGAATTGTAATAAACAGTGATGTCATCCTTGATTTCATTGCCTTTGAGTCCCTGGTGTCCCCCTTTTCCCCATGCAGGGGTTGCCTGCCAGCTGGTGGAACCACCTGCACAACCAGCACCACGCCAAGCCCAACTGCTTCCGCAAGGACCCGGACCTCAACATGCACCCTCTCCTCTTCAGCCTGGGAAAGACCCTCTCTGTGGAGGTCTGGAAAAGCAGATTTAATGGCAGAAAGCTAGAGTCTGTGATGTATAACAACCCAGATTGTGCCAAGTGGTCTTTAAGGTCCCTTCCAACCCAAACCATTCTAGGATTCCGTGATAATTCCCAAAGTGTCCCAAGGTCTGAGAGTCTCGCGTTGTTACGACGCTGAGGCACCAGCTCCTGAGAAGCAAAATGTTGAAATCAGAACTTAACCACCTTGAAGGCAGCTCCAAGGGTGAGTCAGCCCACTTGCATCAGGGCTAGATGATGTCAGTGAGTCAGATGTTCCCTCTGGATCATTGAGCTGCCGGAGATGTTCGGCACCCAAATCCTTTGGGACCAGTGGAGCTGCCACGAACCAAACACAAACACAGTAAATTGTTTCTTAATCCTGACTTTTATGGCTTTTATCAAAAGAAAAGCCATTAACAGATCCTTCCTGCTTCCATTATGGTTTCTGCTATCATCAGGATGGGCAAGGGCTCGTTTGCCTTTTCTCTTCCTAGTAATTCCATTTGCTGATGGGGTGATGAAATGGCCTCACTGCGAGATAATCCAGCCTCTTAAAGTCAAGCCTCTCTCTCCTTTAGCTGCTAAAGAAACTCTCCAAGGCACGTGGAAAATTCCAGCTCTGCTGTCTCAGAAAGGCTCCTGCAATCAGAATTACAAAAGGCTTATTGGGAGAAAACTTGGCTTCAGCTGGGAAGGCTTTTGTCAGGGATCTTGGGAAAGATCTCTTGTGTAGGAGGATAAACATCCAGAGTGGGCTGGCTGTGCTCCTCTGGGTTTGGTGGAGTGAAATTGTAGGAAATCAGTTCTCAATCTTTCCTGCTTTTTAACAGGAAAGAGTCAGGCACACCATGGATGGAAAAAATGGATTTCAGGGGGTTTATTTATCTGGGTCATTTGTTGTCTCAATTTTGATCCAGTGCAGAATGGAGATCAGGAAGTTGTTTGCTTTACCTCCTAATTATTTTGTCTTTTGAAGAATTATAATCACAAAAATTTGGGATGATGTTAAGAAACCTCTTGTGCAAATAGTGAAAAAAATGCATGGCGAAGAAAGAAACTAAATTGTGCATTTTGTAAGTATTTCAATATCTTTTCATTTTTCAGCTCGGAAAGCAGAAGAAGAAGTTCATGCCTTACAATTACCAGCACAAGTATTTCATCTGTGAGTATCCCCTAAAATCAGGAGTACATCTCCTCCCCACAAAATCAAGGTTTTACAGCTACTCCCATTGAAGTGACAGCTCCAGGAAGTTTCCTTCACTTTAAAAAAGTCCACATAAGGAAAAATTGCTCCTTGTGTCTCTGGGTTACGAGACACAGATGGGGGTGTATCAAGTAGAGGGAAGAAAGGCATGGGAAAGAAAAGGAGAAGTGGTGAGAAAGAAAGAGAAAGAGATTATATGGATGCATGGAAGTTCATGTGAGTGGAAGACAGCAGTTTTTCTTCCACTGAAAAGAAGAATGATTTTTATGATGCAGTGAAATTACAAATGTCTCTCTCTGTCCATTCTGTCCTTCAGTGCTGGCCCCACTCGCCCTCATACCCTTCTTCCAGCTGTCAATATTCTACTTTGGAATCAAGAAGAAAAAGTGGCTGGTAAGCACTGCTTCCCTGTCTGGAAAAACTCAACAAGTGTCACTATATTCACCTTCACCTCAGATTGGTCAGGTGATTGGGGGTAAGACAGAAAAAGGATAGAAAAGGCTGATTTTAGGCTTGCTGCAGCAAGAGAAGATGGTTTTCAAGAGGCTTTTTGCAGATAAATAAAAGTTATCAGAAAATTCCCAGACTTAGAGTGTGATGACAGAGCAGTTCTTGATGGTCAAGTGGGAATATTTCAGCTTAATATGGAGGTTACTCTTGTTAAATCAAAAAGAAATCTGTGTATCAGAACATTTTTTAAACTGCAGTGCAAGTCAAAGGGAGAGGATGGACTGGAGGGATTTCATCTACAAAGGCTGATTTTTCATCCTGATTTGGTTTGGTTTGGTTTTTTTACAGGACCTGATATTGATTGTGTGCTTCAACATCCGAGTGTGCCTCATGTACGTTCCTTTAATGGGATTTAAAACCTTCATGATGTACTACTGGCTGTCCAGGTAACACACAGCACACCCAGAGCCCCCAGGTCTAATATTTGTAATTAATATTGAGCTTTAGAGGGAAGAAATGAAAACTAAAACTACAGTTTTCTCAGAAAGAAATAGTCCAGAAGACACAGTTTAACTTCAAGGGAGTGGTGGCTGCTCAGGGACATCTGCAAGTACAAGTTGAGTGGTTCTTAAATTCCAAAAGTGTTTTTTAAATTAAGATGAGACTCAGCAAAGGTGTTTTCATGGTAAATTTGGATGGGATTGGAGATATGACAACTGTTTTTGTGTTTATCTGCCCAGGTACCTTGAGAGCACCTGGTTTATTTGGGTGTCACAGATGAACCACATTCCAATGAACATTGATTATGACCAGAACAAAGACTGGGTGTCTACTCAGGTGAGAAACTCCTTTCTTCTGGAATATTGGGTCTGCTGGCCTGAATCATGGGACAAAGACAACATTGTTATTCCCTCAGTGTTCATGAGATTTGTCCTTTCATTAAATAGACAAGAATTTCTGTAAAAATCAAACCATTTAAAACTTTAGTTGGAAAAGAGGACATCTAGATTTTTTAAAAATCCTTTTTTTTTTTTTTTCACTGAAAGGCATTGACATATTCTTCACAACACTTTTCCTTCCCTATCATAAAAACGTACTGGTGGGAAAGCAGACAATCTCCTTTTTAGGCCAACTAAAGGAGAGTAAAATGGGACTGGACACCTTTATTTTTACCCTACAGGTTGCAGGTTCACTGCAGATCAGATAAATCTGACAAAATTGCCTGATAAAAATGAGTATGTAAATAGAAACTTTGCTCACATCCAACCTGCCTCCAGCAGTGTCACCCCACATAGTGGGTTTGAAGCAGACTCCTGTTCTATCAAGGGAAAAAGACTCAGCCTGGCCAGTCTGGACTTTGTTGAATTCCTCTGGGCAATGATGGATTTTAAGTTAAAATTGTGGGTTTTAACTTGATTTTTATGCTAGATAAGGGTGGGCAGTGATTGCTGGGGTTCATTTGTCAGACTTGCAGGAAAATAAAGTCTAAATCCTGTAATTTTTTTAATATATTTTTGTGTTTTTCTTCCCTCCCAGCTCCATGCAACCTGCAACGTGAACCAGTCGGTGTTCAATGATTGGTTCACTGGGCACCTGAACTTCCAAATCGAGCACCAGTGAGTCTGAGCCTGGGAAAAAGAGTGGGAATAACCTGGGGCAGGGGAATCTTGTGAACAGGGAGGAAGCCAAGTCCTACAGTGACTCTCCCCCATTCCATCCTGCAGCCTGTTCCCCACCATGCCTCGACACAACTACTGGAAGGTGGCTCCCCTGGTGAGAAGCCTCTGTGATAAGCATGGCCTTGAGTATAAAAGCAAGACTTTGCTGACAGCCTTTGTAGATATTTTGCAGTAAGTATCAATTAACAAGACAATTTTACTCTCTAATGGCAGGTAAGAGACACCCAGGCAACCATTTCAAATCAATGTCCATGCAGAGACCAAACCCAGAGTTTATTTAGATTTTTCTAAAGTTTTAAAGTTTCAAAGCTTTTTTTTTTCTCTTCCTTAAATCCTCTCAGCTCATTCCCAGTAATCAGACTTTGCTATGAGGTGTCTGTGCATTTTAAAATCCATTTTTTTCCCATTTATTTCTTGAACTACATTTCCTTCCCATAAAGTTGAATTCTGTCTCCTCCTAAGTGATTTTTTCCTTTCTGTTGCTGCAGTTCCCTGAAGGATTCTGGGGAGCACTGGCTTGAAGCATACCTGCATGGATAGAAACTCTCCAAGGGAATCCCTTCACCAAACTGCTGCCACGAGCCAGGACACACCATCCGTGTGTGTGTCCTCAGGCATAGGAACTCGGGAGCTGGGAAAAGTTAATTTCAGTAAGAATCAAGTGGGAGAGTGCATTAAGGACATTTTTTTGACTTGTTCCCAGCCATGAACCTCTGCTTTTCCTCCTCTCAATCTCATGATGGGCTTTTAAAACTTGGGGAGAAGTAGCTCTTGAATCAGCTTGATCAGTTGAACTTCACTGGAGGCTCCAGCTCCTTGCTTATGGAAGACATTGGAAAGGAAATTCTTCACAGAGTCACAGAATCATGGAATGGTTGGGCTTGGAAGGGACCTTAAAGATCATCTTGTTCCACTCCCTGCCATGGGCAGGGACACCTCCCACTAGCCCAGGCTGCTCCAAGCCCTGTCCAGCCTGGCCTTGGACACTTCCAGGGATGGGGCAGCCACAGCTTCTGTGGGAAACCTTTCCCAGTGCCTCACAATAAAGAGTTTCATCCTAATATCTCATCTAAACCCACCTGCTGTCAGTTAAAACTGTTGTCCCTCATCCTGTCCCTACAAGTCCTGGTAAAATCTCTCTCTCCATCTTTCTCACAAGCCTCTTTCAATATTAAGGTCTCCCCAGTGTTTTTGGCTCTGTGGATCAGTGAGAAATGCAGGAAAAGTGCAGGAAGCCAGGAGATATTGGGCCAGGGGGAATTTTCAAGGGATATTCCAGAACAGATCAAAGAAAGGTGCAAAGCCCAGGGTGGCCTGGGGCATGTCCCCATCGCTGCTGACCACGTGTAGACTCCTTGCTCTGACTGTTCAGTGTTGCAACATGTTCTGTTCATGGGTTGCACGGGCAGGCAGATCAGCTGGGGGCTGGTTACACCTGCAGCAGCCAGTCTGAATGCAGTTTGTACAGCATGTGGCATTTAGAGGCAGAAATACGTGTCTGTGTTTTAATTAAGTGGTGACTGTGCCGTCTGATTGGCTTTCTGATGTGGACCAGCTTTGAATCAGGCTGAGGAGCCCAGGCACTGAGGAGTAGGTCCAGATTTCAAGGGTATTTAGGGTACTCTTGCTTTTATAGATATCTATTAAATTTTATCTAAATGTTTACCTCTTGGTGGGCTAGCATAATTCGTAATTACAACATAATTATGAATGGAGTTCTTCTGCATGATTTTTAGATTGAAGTCCATGCTTGTTTCAGAAAGAGTGTGTGACCTCTGAGTAATCTTGCTATTTTTGTAAAGGATTTATGATTTATGACATTTTCTAGTGCTACACTGAGCAAATATGTTCCCCTATGGGACTGGCAGAACCCCTGTGGTGCTGTACCCAAAACCATGAAGGTTTTTGTGGCAAAACCCTGTAATGGCAAATAAAGAGACAGTTTTTCCCATAAAAGCAAAGGCCATGTGGTTCTTCTCCTCTGCTGTTCACACCCAGAACTTTCAGTGGACAAACCACCCAAAGGAGGAAGATGTGGGAGATTTTAAAGTGAGAAACCACCACAAACAACAGCTCAGCAGCTCACACGTGTTTACACCAATTTACAGACACTAACATCCCTCTTCTGGGTAACAAGATGAAGCCCAATACACAAAGAATGAGTCTGTACTTTTTATTTCTGCCTGTGTTTTTTTTTCAGAACATCTCCGTTTCTCCTTTTTATTTATATTTTTGTGTGTAGGTGCAGGTACCAATAACACTGTTCTCATTTTGTAATAATGACTGACAAATGGCTTTGAAAAGGGTCCTGTTTAAAAAAGTAGTTATTAAAAAGCATTTTAAAGGTAATTTGGAAATCCCTGCTAACTAGTACCTACAGCAATTATGTGTTCCCAAATCCAAGGCTGGTTAGGATGGTGATATCCCTAATTATTTGCATCAGCAGAAACATTTTGTAAGTATTTAAGGGATAACGCTGTCTTAAGATGAATGCAAGGATTTCATGGTAGCTCATGAAGACATTTTAAAATGGATGTCTTGCTGAAGGTAATATAAATATTAAGGATTCCTGCCTTTTTTTTTTTTTTTTTTTTTTTTTTTTTTTTTTTTTTTTTTTTTTTTTTTTACCAGTGAGATTTGAAAGCTGTGCTGATTAAATCCTGAGTCCCACTGAAAGCAATACAAGGCTGAATCAAAACTGTGCTTTCTGGTGTCAGTCTCATAAATCAAACTGATCATTTGTTGTGTGTAATTAGAATTCTGCTTATTTGAACGTCATTATTTATTGAGTCTGTCTTTTTGCAACTTGATTTTAATTAAAACATTTCCGTCTCCATTTGTCTCACCAAGCTGCTCTGTGTTGATAATAATTTCTTTATCTGTTTAATAAGGGTTATTAACAATGGAGCTGGTTTACTTTGGTTAAACTCTGACATGGTTCACAAACTCCAAGGGGTCAGGTGAGAACTGTAATGTTCCCTGAAAGACAGTATTTGCCATTTGGAGTGCCTGGAAGAGAAAAGGAAATTAGGGAGGTGCTCTGCAGAATCCTGCTGGCTGCAGGAGTTTATGCTCAGGTGCTGCTCGAAGTGGTTTTCCTTACCCAGGCAGAGCAAAAGCTCTTTTGTATCTTTTTGTTCTTCATTCAGGTCCCAGGATAAGATGGTTTGGGTGGGATCTGACCAAAAGGATTTAGAAATGGAAAGAACAACTCCCTTTTGTGCTGTTGTCCTGCTCTGTGTGGCAGCACCTCTTTCCCAAATGTGAAATAATTCACTTATCCACTGACTCCTCTCACCACCCACCCCTGCAATAAATTGCTTCAGTTTTATTACCTAAAAACTTTTCAAGAATGGATGGAGGGGGTGCAACACGTTGCCTAACTTGAAGGAAATTAGTTTCCGTATGCATAAAGAGAAAGTCAGGCAGAAATAGAGGTCATGTTGACACTGAACTCCAACAAAACAGGTGACTCTATCCCAGCTTCCCACCTCAGGTGCCTTTTCCTCAGGTGTTGCCCACAGAAGGTGTGCTCTGCTCTGACTCCTTGAAGTGCTGAGCTGTGCTGCCCTGCGTGTCCAGAGCTGCCTCTGTCGGAGCAATTTTGCTCTTATCACCCACCCAAGGGTGGGGCGTGCTTGATTTTCCTGCCTGCCATCCCCCGAGGGGCCCCATCCCATGGGCATGCTCGGATCACACTCACACAGGCAGGACTGTGCTTCCCAGAGGATTTTTTGGGGCTGCTTTCTCTCCAAAATGGAGCTAGAAGAGGCAATCCTTCATCCTTTGTAATTAAATTTATAAGAGCAATGGTACCTAAGGTTTTATCTTAGGCCAGAGCCCTTAAGTTCAACTTGTCCCTCAGTAAACTTCTCATTTCTTCCATGGATTGTGGCAGCTTTGTATCAAAATATTAATTATTTCACTGTGCTTCAAGTATTCTGAATTGGTGAGGTGTGAGGATATTCCTCACTTGAAGCCTTTGCCCTTCCAGTGTATTTTCTGTTTTCTCAGAAAATACATCTCATAAATACATCTTGCTCTTATTGCCAATGATAGATGAAGAAAAATCAAGTGAAATAAACCGGAATCAAGTAAATAATCTTTATTGATTTGTCTGGTCACTAAACTCAATCTAGTCTGAAAAAAAAATCATTCTCCTCTAAAGGACCTACATTCCTTCTGGGAAGTAAAAATGAATACCTGAAAGTACAAACAAATAGATGTGAAAACACATTTTGGGGGAGGGTTTAGGTTCTGGAAATGGTCTAGAACTCTCCCTATTGGCTGTTCCATCCTTACAAATATTTGCCACTCAAGTCATATTTACCCTGTCTGTGTATTTTATCAGCAGGGTGGTTATGCTTAGAAGAGCAAATTTGTTTCGATTTGAGGGTTTGATGTCATGTTTTTTTTTTCCATTCCAGTGAAAATAAGCCCAGCTATCTATGCTATCTCTTTGTGCCAATTAATCCAGTTTATTGATTGAAGGTGTTGAAACAAAAGCGCTCACTGGAGCTGTTATTCTGCTCTGTGGTGGGTTAAAAGAGATTCAGTGGAAATGTATCAAAGAAATAACAATAAAGGTATTTTTAAAGCACTGTTCCTCGCCTTTTGGGGGTTTTTAATAGCATATAACACCTGAAAAATCCAACAGGAACACCCAGAATGTGGAGACCATTGAGCAAGAACGAGTTAATTATGCAGATGAAGCCCATATTCCCTGCAAGAACTGCTGCACACAGGCGTCTGTGTGACCTTCATGTTCACCCTGACTCATAACTCTGTTTTTGGGAGCAGAGCTGTGCTCACCAGTTGGATCCCAGTGGCTGTGGGGCTGGGCTTTGCTGACCTCTTGGATCAGTGTCAGCTCCCACTCATGGTCCGTGGGGCACTCAGAACAGGAAACAGGCAGGAGAGGGCAAAAGAGACACCACATCAGATCAAAGCTTTATTCCAGTGCCCAAAAGTGGCTGCCTGAAGAAGGAAATAAATCCAGATTTTATAGGGATTAATGACAATGGTTATTTTATTATCAGATATGGCCTGAATCCACGGTGACTTAGAAGGAGCAGCTCTGACCACTGAGACAGTGATTTCAAGGGCAGCTCTTCTCAGGAATTACTCATTCCATTCCCACCCATTTATTAGGACCTTTGGAATTGCACCCTCATGTCCGAGTTCCCAAATATTCATTCAACCTTCTCCTGTTCCTCTGGAATTATGAAATAGCCTAAAACTCTCTGACCTGTTGCAATAGCAGTGGATTTACGAGGCTGTGGGCTCCTTATGAAGATAAAAGAGGATTTGTCTTTATTTTTTAATATTTGTTGAAGTGGGTGTTAGAGCTACACACAACATGAAGAAAAAAAAAACAACCCCTCCCCCCAAAACCATATAAATAATACATATTAAAATATCTATGCCATTAAAAAAAATTCAAACTAAGATTCCCTACATTCTTCCTGTTATGTCAGGGAGAGAGGAGGCAATAAATTTTGGAATGTTCTATCTGGGCTTTCTATCAGGGAAATAGATGGGATATAAATTCCAGCTGGCATTTCTGATGCCCTGTTTCGACACCCCATTGTGAAGCTCCAATTTGCTGAATCAGAAATTCATCAGCCATGAACAGCAGGGAGCAAAGCAAAGCAGGCAGGGACTACCCAGCAAAATGCTCCTTATAATTATTTCAAGATCAGCTGTGGGACATGAGCTAAAAGTTTGACATTGCAGCACACCAAATTTGCTCAATGTAAGTGGTGGTGATGTAAGATTTTTAACCCTAGGATTGAAGTTGCAGGCTGTGGGTGTGTGACAATGAAAGAGATGCTCTCAGGGCAGCTTTAAATCCTTTTTTCATTAACTCACTTCTCCTTTGTATTGCTCCTACCAACTTTTAAATTTTAAAAAATCCCTTTGGCAAGAAGGTGGGACATGCTGACAACCTGTGAGGTGAGAGAAAACTCAGCCAATGTGGCCATCCAGCCAATTCCTCATCCACCCAACAGTCCTGACTCCTGTGCTCTCTGGAATGAGATGAAATCCAGCAGTGCCCGATAATGTGGTAGAAAAAGCACTGAGGAAACTTTTCCCTGACTCAGATAAGGTGTTCTTGGGACTGTGATTTGCAGTTTGAGCATCTCTCTGAAATATGTCCCCTCCAACAAAAAATCTCAACTCTTTTTGTCCCTTTAATCCTTTTAATTCTCTGCATCACGGTCTGAGTCCCTCATTTTAACTGCTTGTATTCAAAAATAGTCCATGACAAAAGACCGTGTTATATTTTTAAACCAACATATTCTTTTTTCTCGCTATATAAACTGTTCATTTGCATCCTTGCTACACTCCCCAGTTCAAAATCTGAATATCCCTGGAAAGTCTCACTGCAATGGTAAACAGGACCTGTGTGAGTTATGTTGCCACCTCCATGTCTCTCTAATGACACCTTGGGAAAGGATTTACCTCAGGGCCACCATCTCCAGTTTTGTTACTCTGGGGGATTTTGCCCCTCTTTCTTCCCTCTCTAAGTTGGTTTGGAATAAATATTGGGGGGATATCCAGTATAATGCCTGGATTTTGGCAGCTGGGCTGTTTCCATGTGAGCTGTCCTTCAGAAAATCTGTTATTTCCACTAGCAAGAAGCAGAGCAGAGGAGGAGAGATCCCAGCTGATGTCCTGAAAATTTCTTGACAGTGTGCCAAGATTATAATGGCAACAAATCCAAGGACTTGGCTTTTCCAGGGAACTAAACAACAGCCCAGTTCCCTCTGCTTGTATTCCTTATTTTTTGGTATCTTTCAGGCCATGATCAGCATCAGCTGCAGCCTTTTTATGTTGCCAGGGGCTCACTACCCTCACAGGGAAAAGTTTCTTCCTAATATCTAATCTAAACCCACCCTCTGGCAGTTTAAAGCCATTCCCCTATGTCCCAGGAAATAAAAACCTTCCATTTTCTCTTATTGAAAGGGTGACTTTGGAACAAATCTATGGAATATAATTTGCTTTGCTGCTGCTTTTCTGCACTGCAATCCTCGTGGAGCAGAAGGTTTCTGGAAAAGGAATTCTCTCTGCATCAGCATGCTCTTAAATATAGATATTAAAAGCAAGGTTGAGGCATTGCTGCCTCATTCCTGCAGTGTTTTATTGTCTTGTTGTCACCTTTCAGTTGCATGAACCAGGGTGTGCCTGGTGTTCTTCTTGTCTGAATCTGTTGACAGCAAGATAATGCCTCTTGTCTCTGCAAAGAAACCCTCTAAACACATTTCCCACTGGGAGAGCTGGGATCTGGCAAGCCCAGAACCCATCTTCGAGCTCAGCTTGTCCTCTGGGTCACTACTTGATATTTTAGCATCATTCCCACCTGGAACTGGGAGTAAACCCTGCCTGCAATGTGCTTCCCCCATTAGTAAATGCATCCAGGTGGCCGTGGAATACATGCCAGGATTATACTTTACATTTTCTGAAACCATAGTGTGAAATCACCTGATTTTGAAGTACAATTCTTGGCTATTGGGTGTATTTTGCCTCAATTCAGGAATCAAAACTTCCTCTTATGACTTGAAATCAAATCAAAACTTTTAAAAATTTTATTTATCAAGTTCTTCCGAACGAGTATTTGACTAGATGTGGGTCTGGAGGAAACCACTGTGCTTTTCTTCCTTCCCTAGGGAGAAATAGCTGAGTTTCTAATTGATTGATATTGGGACAACTAATGGGAGGAAGGTTGGAGAGCCTCAAGGATTTCATCAGAAAGCTGGAAGGAGCAAACGAGGAAAAGATGAGGAAAAGTGATCCCAGTTTGCCTTCTTGTGGCAGTGTTCTGATGTTACACCTGGAAATGAGCCACTTGTTCCTTTTCTTTTTTTTTTTTTTTTCCCTGTGTGAATTGCTCCCTGGAACAGCTGCTGTGAATAACACTGAAATGTTATCCAAATGACAATAATAAACGACAAAATAATAATAATAAAAAAGTATCTTTCTCTTGGATTAAATTCATATAAGGTGTATTTGAAAATAAAAAAGTAGTGCAATTGTTACAGTTAATTTATTGTAGCTTTGCAATTGGAGCTATTCAATCAAAGTTCTGGTCTGGGGTAAAGGAACCCAAATTATCTCCAGCCAAAAATTCCAACTTGTAAATAGCTCATAAAAGAGAGAAAAAAAATGAGATGAAAACTAACATTTTTAGTGGGTTAATTTGAAATAATGGTGGATTTGGAAGCCAGGACTACACAGGACTTAAAATTCACACGTTTAAGCCCAAACCTGTATATTTAGACCAGCCATTCCAGCTCCTGAACAAGAAGGATCATCGTCCACATGGAATTTCAGAGTTTGAAAATTTGTTTCACTTGTTTTGCCCCCAGATTGTGAAGGTTTGTTCACAGAGGCCTTGTCTGCCTGCAGGCCCAAACATGGCGGCTGAGGCCTTCCCCTCACGGGCGGTGTTTTTTTTCCACCTGCTGTGGAGAGAGGAGCTAGCAGCAGGCCTGCTGCTCACCTCCTGCTTTTTGGGCTGCTCTGAGGGCTTTACAAGTGTCCTGGAGGACAAATGGCACCTTTGAGGTGACTTTCTCCCACGGAAGGTGTTTGTTGTCGATTTATGGCGCCTCTTTCTCTGAGGGGGAGAGACTCCGAGTTTGGGTGATGGAGCAGAGTTCCTGAGTTCCCTTCTCCTCCAAAATCTCTTCTCCAAGGCATGGAGAACAGGAATAGCTACATGGCCTCTCATTTATCAATCTTTTAAAAATTGGAAGGGGATGTGGCACCACAGGCTTGAGTCTCCATTCCTCGCTCTGTGTAAAATCCCGTGAGGGACCAGATGTGGCTGGAACTGACTCCAACAGCCTTGGAGAGTTCAACTCAATCCTTTGCTTCCCTCTGCAGCTCCCAAAACCCTGTTATGCCTCTTCCAGTGGGAAATAAAATTGATTAATAAAATTAATATGATGTCCCTGATCCACTCCCTTTAGTTAGGCAGATTAATTACTGAGCCCGTTGTCCCAGGACACTGGGAGTTCCTGCCCTGGTGAAGGTCACGTTTCCAGATCCAGATGCCCCAGGGATAATCCTACAACCTGTCAAGCTTTCTGTTCCATGCCCAAAGGACAGCACTGATAGTTCCTGCCCTGGTGAAGGGCTTATTTCCAGATCCAGATCCCCCAGGGATAATCCTACAACCTGTCAAGCTTTCTGTTCCATGCCCAAAGGACAACACTGGGAGCTGGCCACCTCCTCAGCTTTGCAATCTGTGAGCAATCACAACAGAAAAAAGGAGTAGCTGCTCAGGGCTAAGATTATCCAATTAATACCTCAGAAGTATCCCACAGGCATAGCCCAAGGCCTCTGTCTCCTCAAGGATTAGGAGCAATTAAGAGAAGTCTTAATTGTAAGAAGTATTAATGCAGTACTGGCATGATATCCATTAATATCCATCATGCAAAAGTCTTGAGAAATGTGTCTTTATAATGCAATTTCCTCCCAAGGATAGCCCTCCAGCTGGATCATGGAACATCCAAAGAAGATACCACACTTGATGAACAAAGCATTCCAAGCAGTTAACCAATGGAACAGTAATCCGTGAATCCAAACAAAGATCCAGGATCTGTCCCTCAGTGGATGTGTCTCAGGAAAGCAGAGCTCTTGATCCATCAATTCAAGGATGTAGAACTGAGAGGAGAAAATTCACCTTACATCCACATTGTTTGCCTGTTCTTTATTCTTACCAGGCATCATAATTTCCTCAGTTACTTTTGGAACCCTTGCTTCCCTCAGAAGCTGATTTATCTGCCTCGATTCTAACATTTCTTTATAGTTTAAGGATGCTTTTTTCCTAAAACTTTTAATCTTCTGTTTTGCTTAGATAGGTTTAAATGATGCATACTCTGAATAAGCTTCTATGAACATTTGCCCTTTGTTGCCCTTTGCTCACCCATCATTTGAAAAAAACTTGATTAAAAAATGACTGGGAATAGTTAAACTGTACTTTTACCAATATTTCTTTCAATAGTACAGGTTAGTTTTGAAGAGCATACAATAATATTCTAAAAAAACCCACAAGGTAGCATTAAATAATCTGGTCAGCAGTAAAAATCATTAGTGATGACAGGTTCTTAGACTCTGAGCAACTGAGTATCTCCATCAAATAATTGGATTCTTGAGCCAGCTTATCTGATGACATTGGAAAAGAATAATAATAAACTGTCTGTGATCCATGGAAGCTTTGCAAGGATTGTGCAATGAAATATAAAAGTATTTGTTATTATTTATGAATGTTTTTATTCTAATGACTGTTTGACACCTGTTAGTCTTTTCATCACATGTTCCTCAACAAATTTAACCTTATAGATTCTTTAAATGTTTTTTTTTGAGAAGATAATTAAAAATTCTGCCTGAAAAATGAGACACTTTGATTATGGGTAAGGAGGATAGAGAAGATTTTGAGCTTAACTGAACAAAGGGCAACTGCTGGTTTTGTCCCTGAGCAGGAGCAATGACATGTGAGCATCTCCTGCCCTTCCATGAAGATGTTTATGATACAAAACCCTACTAAAGGAGGCACTGCAATGCAACATCCACTTCCCTGTGCTTAACACCACTTACATTGATTGATTACATTGTATTCTCTGCTCTTTATATGTTGGACACTGCCAGGAAAGTAATATGTAATTATTTTTATCGCTCCTAACCAATGTATAAGAAGTTTCCAGCTGATAGTGTTATTATACCTATTCAAAGGCACAGGTTTTTGATTGTCTGAGCTGCAGCCTTTGTTTTACAACCCTGAAGCTGCAGTTAATAAATCCCTGTGGTTTCCAGAGCCAGCTGCATTTGTGGACCTGGGGATGTGAAATAAGTTGGTGTCCTATACAAATTTATGCTTCCAAATGCAACTGCAAGCCAAACCATAGATAAATTAGATCATTTCAGATTGTTTTAGGCACATCCTGTGCGGTTTAGGCAGCATGAACTGCCCATTTCTGCTTCTTTGCCCTTGGCAGGGATGCAGGAGGAGGAAGACCCTCAGAGAAAGGCTGGGTTGTGATGAAATTTGGCTCCATGAAGCAAGGCTATTAGGTAACCCAGCTGATGCTAGGCACAGGTTGAGCAAGGAACTGGTCCAGCTACAAAAAATAGTTCCTCCCCTTTGATCTTGATAAAGGCTCCTGAGTGACAGAACGATTTATGTCCCTCTGCTCTGCTCCCCCTCGTTTCCCTCCAATAAAAGTGAGGGAATGGTTCTCATGGAGTGAGTGGGTGTCTGAGATTTGGCAAGACAGTTCTAAGTGTGGAAAACACCAGTTCTCCCTTGAGACTGGCTGAATAACCTGAGTGGGGTTTTAATACTCTGTCTCCCCTGGGGAGAATAAAGGAGAATCATCCAGACTCATTCTTAAAGGTGAGGAAGTTGTAAAAGGTAATTGTAGGAGAGTCATTCTGCAAAGGGTTATTTTCATTCTTTGATTTCCTATCTCAACTTCTTCTGCAGACTTTTTCTGAAAGCACAATTCCTTAAGGGGCTCCATTGATTTCACTTATGAAAGAGAAGATGAAGAGGTAGGTTGGTCACTGTCCGTAGCAAAAGGAAGGAATACAAAAAAAAGGCGATGAGATCCCAAGTAATTCTGTTTTCTTTAAATCTTGTGCTGCCTCCAGCAATGACTTTTTAGAAAAAGAACCTTGTCAACAATAGCACTGAAGGACTCAATTCAGATCCATCTTGTCCATCTTTATGGAGTCAAGCATCTTGTCTAGGCTGCTGCCTGTGTTTTCTTATCAATGGAGAGAGATAATCATCTCTGGATGTAATTTATGCCGTCCCTTTCCTTACATGATTATAGAGCAAGAACACATAAATCATTTAAATTATGCATTTTAAGACAGCTGAAGCTAAGTGGTTATTAACTAAGTGAAATTAATTTACTGTATTTGAAACACTCTGATGCTCACATCATCCTGTTTTGAGACAGAGAGGTTCCATGAAGCATTTTCTGTACCTGGGCCACCACACAACATAATCCTTAAACTTGGAGTTGATAAAAAGCAGGGAGGTTGTTAAAGGAAATAATTGACTTCAGAGAAGCATGGAATGGTTTGGGTGGGAAGGGACCTTAAAGCTCATCCAGTTCCACAGACAGGGACACCTCCACTAGGCCAGGCTGCTCCAAGACCTGTCCAAACAGCAAAGGCAGGAACTAAGAAACAGCTATGAAAGGACCAAGCCAATTTTCAGGTGATGTTTGCAGTACTTTTCTCCAAATGAAAAGTCACTGTAATTTATATCTTTGTGTGGTAATTTTGCAGAATAATGTGTTTTTCAGCTGGTTTTGGTATGAGCCTGCCAGTGCAAACACCTGCAGAGGAAGTGCAGTGAAAGATACACATGTGGTGCCCAAATGTTGCAGGAGAGACTTCCCAGGAAGGTAATTTGGAGGGTTGTGCAATGTGTTTTCACCCTGGTGGCTGAGGGGAGCTGCCTGTACCTGCTGACACACCTCAGGTGGGAAGGCTGGGTGGATCTTTAGCCAGGAGTTGGAGTTTGGAGTTTTCTCCAAACACTAAAGCAGACAAAGCTTCCTACAAATGGGATCCGTGAGTCTGTGCCGAAGGTGGGCAGAGTCTGTCATGTGCAGCAAATCCTTGCTGGCTCCTTGTGCTGCTGCTTCTCTTGAAATTCACAGTTCCTCTCTTTTATAGGAAAAAGAGGGTGTGGCACAAATATCAGGAATGCTCCTCTCTGCTTTCCTTTGCAGGACAAAATGTGCATTTACTGTGGACACTGTCACAAGTTTCTCTCCAGATTTGCTTTAGGAACATGAGTGCAAAGGTGTTTTCCAACCAAAATGATTCCAATCTTTTTTCTGCATTTCCCCATCCTTGCCAGTGGTGTGATGGGAACATCATCACCACCCTGATGAAACCTCTCTGCTGACTTTCCACCCTGAGTGAAAACCACGTTTCACCTTCCGAGCCAAATCATTGGAGATTGCTTTTGTTCCTTTCCTGGTTTTGTCCCTTTCCTTACAGAATTCTGTACCAAAGAATTTGAGATTGATTTTGTTCCTTTTCCTTCATAATTCCAATTTATATAGAGATTCTAGGCTGTTCCTTTGGCCTTTTCCAAATATTCTCTTCATCAAAGCATCACTCTCTGGAGATTAGGAACGGAAGTAATTATGGTTCTTATATATAGGACTAAGAAATTGGGAATTATGCAACATTAATCCCTCTCTCCCCCACACACTGGCAATATGAAGTGGAAATCCATTCAGAATATTCCAGGTACACTGGGTGGTGAGAGGTCAGTATAGGAATGGTGTGACAGAGGATTATCTGGAAGAGCCAAGAATTTCTGAGGGATTTCTGGCTCTCTCTGACCTTAGTCTAAAATAAAGTAAAAGCAGGAGAGGGACTGATAGATTTGGACATCATTCAAACAATGTATAAAACTGGGCATACCCTTAACTCTGTTTTCAGTTCTTCACAGGACCAAGTTTGAAGTACTTGGTTTGAAATACTGAAGTGGTGAAGTACTTTCGCTGTTTTTCTGGTGTTTGTAGGACAGCTGCTCTCCACATTAATCAGGGTGACACGAGGGAAAGTTATGTGGACTGATAATGCTTTCAGTTGCTGAATTTACTGCTTCTTGCTCTACTCAGAGAGCAATGCATCCTGTGGGAGTGTGTGATCATACACCTGATTTTATGTGTAATTTTCAAGGAGAGCTGCTCTGTGATTCTTTCTCCTGTCTCCCCTTTCTCTCTCCTCTCTTGTGGCTAATTGCTGTCACAGTGAAGTTTGAGGTGTGAGAAACAAGGCTGATGAGGGAAATCACTTCCCCACAGAGGTCACAAAATCCCTTCTATTGTGCAGCAGCTTCAACCTGTGCCACCTCCATAACTCCTGTCCCCAGCATTTTCCTCAGCTTATCTGCCATTTATCCCACTAACAGCACTAGAAGTTATCCCATTTTGACATTCCCCAGCCACATGTTTTTAGTTTTTGTTCAAGTTCTTCTTTCCCCTATTCTTGTGCCATAGCTTGGCTCAGACAACTCTCAGATATGTTTGGGGTTCCCATGGAAGCTTCTCTGTGTTGACATCTGCCTTGTTCAGACCTGCAGAGCCACTTATTTGGTGCCTCCTCAGCCCTGAATTTGGGACAGGAAACTTCTGGTTTGATTTGGATAGAAGCTTGGGCATCTAGTGCTTCAAAAAGCAAGTTGGGATGAAGAAAGTAGGAATAATGCAAGGTTTTCCTAAGAGTTTAAGTGGTTCAAAGTGAGGGAAAGTTGGTGGGAGAATGCTTCCACTCATTTTTTTCAAGAGGTTAAGGCACTTTGCCCACAAATGTGGGTGCAGTTATCACCAAAACAGGGCACAATCAGCTCTGTGAGCCAGAAAGGGTGTGATGTGGTGTGACAAGAGAGAGATTGTATCGCTTTCCAGTCAGCAAGTCTGTGCTGCAAACCCTGAGTCACAGGCTGGTGCCTTTTTTGGGGGTGGCAGATAAGGTCTGCTGTTGTGAAAGAACACATTACATCACATCAAGCTGTGAGCATTCAGCTCTGCTGCTTTAAACTTGGGGAGCACACCCAAAAAAATGGAAATCACCTGGAAAAAATTGGATTGCCAGCAGCTCTGGGCCATATCAGCTGCTCCACTAAAACTATTTAGGAGATTCTTCCTCACCTGAACATTTTGTAGGCCAGCATTCAGGACAGTGAAGAATTTCCATGGAAATCACATCGTCTTACCCACAGCACCACATCCAAAGTCCTCAGCAGAAGATCAGGACCCCCAAAAGTCCCTGCCATGGCTTTCCTTCCACTTTAATGCTGGAAACTCCAAGGACTTGCACAGATCTTGCTAGGAATGATTAATAAATAAAGAGCATTCCTCTAACGAGCTTATAAAAGAATAAGAAAAGAAAAAGAAGGAACAGGAGTTACAGGCTGCAAATAATAACTTATGGCTACAATTTGCATTTTCCTATGTATTGCATTTTTGTGAATAATTTGTTTTATTTATTTACTATGACATAAAGAATCTGCCACTTTCATGACATGCAGAAAGGGAACTAATGGAGTTCCTTTGGAAGTCAGCAAAAAAATTAGAAATTTAGGCAGTGCAACAGCTGAGCTTGGAAAAATCAGATTTTAATCTGCACAAAAGATCCATTGAGCTTTGCCCCAAATATTTTTATTTAGTTTTTACATTTAGGCTTGATGACATATGCATTAAGACAAAAGTTCCAGAAAGAACTATCATGCAAGGCAAGGGAGGATGGATTACAGAGCATAAAATGTGGGATGTATGAGAGAACAAATGGATATCAAGTCATCATTTGATGCTTATCTTTTTAGCAGCTGAGGTCCTCGTTGTGAAAAGACAGGTTGCAAAACCAATCAGTGCTGCTTAATGTGGGGTTCCAGTAAAAAACTGGGCAACCTTGATGCAACAGTGGTGGTGCAGATTAATGAAGGGTTTGTTCCCAAATGGATTGTCCCATTGTAAGCACCTGCTGCTACAACAGCACTGGGTGTTCTTATCAGCATTTCCATCACAGCAGCGCTGGCAGGCTGGCACAGGGATCATGTCAGAGTGTCCTGCATGTCACTGTGATTTCCTTCTCTCAGCAGCTCATCCTGAGGGAATTACAGCTGCAGTTAGCCCAGGGTTTGACAGAAATCCATGTGAGGTCTTAAAACCTGGCTACCATTTCAGGTGCTTGAGGGCAGTTTTTGAAAATCGAAAGCTCCAGTTCAGCTCTTGCCTGGCTCCTGAAATCCCCAGCCTCAAGCCCTCTCCAACCTGGCCTTGGACACTTCCAGGGATGGAGCAGCCACAGCTTCTCTGGGAAATCCATTCCAGGGTCTCACTGCCCTCACAGGGAGGAATTTCTTCCCCATATCCCATCTAACCCTGCCCTCTGCCAGTGGGAAACCATTCCCCTTGTCCTCTCACTCCAGGCCCTTGCTAAAAGTTCTCTGCTGAAGCCTTTTTAGGTACTGGAATTGTGCACAGAAATTGTGATGTTTGGGGTTATTTTGTGTGCTCCATAAACTAAAAGCCTGTGGGGACAAAACTCTTCCCTGCTTGTCTCACTGACCCTTTGTGCAGGATTTTAGGGTCAGAGAAATGTTGGACTTGATGATCTTAGAGGTCTTTTCCCACCTGAATAATTCCACAAAGCAGCTAAAGAGGTATGAACACAGGACAAGGAGGGGCTGGATTCTGCCTGTTTTTCTGCTGAATATTCAATATTGGGGTTTTGGTGTAGGAGGGAAGCTAAAAGGAACAAGTTGTGCTGCACTTCTGAAGGTGTGTGCTGGAGACAACTTACCTCAAGTGTTATAAAAACACATTCTGTACCAAAATGAGCCTAAAGGGATGGCAAAGCCCAGGAATCAGAAGGAAAATGTGACTTCTTGGCTGTGTTAGGGGAGAAGCAAATAAACAGATTGATGATAACAATGAAACTTCTTTTTAAGGCACCTTATTGCACTGACTGTCTCTGGGAGCTGGGCTGAGAAATCAGCTTTAGGGTTTTCACACCTTCCTCTAAAGGAGAAGAGCCAGAAATATTGTGTAAACAACTTCATTGAGATAACTAGATGAGATTTCTCCTGGTTCTTTACATCAGCATTTCTTTTGGAATTGAAACTGCAGAATTATTACTGAGTGTGAGTTTAGCCAGCACAACCAGACTCAAGAGCGAATGAGCACTGAGGAAAAAAAAAAGGCAAGTGGATGCATGAGAAATGCTATAAATGTAAAGAAATTAATTGATCACCAAAAGACAGTAACTCAGATAAATTAATTCATGTACTTCGAAAACCCTGTCCTAATTGTGGGCTCCTCCATCTGCGTTGCTGCTGATGTGGGTTTCAACTTGTGGTTTTCCATGGAATAAAGAAATCCCTGAGTCAATCAGTTTTATATTTTCCAGACTGTCGTCTGTTTTGCAAAGAGCAAATTGTGTGGATGCTGTGACTCTTTAGAAAGAAAAGAACCAAGTGTTCTGTAATGAATGCTCATTGCCTGGAGTCCTCAAGCCAATCGTTTACCAAATAATTTTACAAACACCAAGGGGTCAGGGCCAGGGGAAGAAACAGCAGTTTCACAACCTGCCAGGAGAAGCTGGTACAACATTCCACGTGTGCCAGCCCGGGTTGATCCCAGGTAACAGGAGCTGCAGAGCTTCGAGGATTGTTCCTGCCGAGGGCTCGCTGGGAGTGCTGCAGGACTGGAATAGGGAAACACAGCTTCTACATCTGATGCTGAGTTCTGTGGAGATCGCTGTGGTTTTTTTTAGGAGGAAACAAGACTGTGCTTAATTCATGTTCCATCCGAGGGGTTCGTGGACTGTAACACGAAAAGCTAAACGGCAGCGCTATTGCTTTTCTGGTTAATCAGGGGTGTGTTTTAAGGGAAGTTCTCCCCGCCTGAGCCCATCCTGGGGACGGAATGAACTTGCTAAGCAGCCAGGCAACTCCAAGCCGCGGTACCGCCGGGCTTTGGGTGCTGGGCTTGCAGAACCGGAGCGGGAAAGGAACAATTTCGGGGGGGCAAAGCCAGCCCCGAGGAGCTGGAGCTGGCGGAGGAGGCGGCGGCCGGGGCGGGCCCTTCCCTTAAATGCCGCGGCGGGGCTGGAGCGGGGCAGGAGGGAGGATGGCACCGCCGGGGGGCGGCGGGGAGATGCGGGATAGGGAGAGGGAGAGGGATAGGGATAGGGATAGGGATAGGGATAGGGATAGGGATAGGGATAGGGATAGGGAGAGGGATAGGGAGAGGGATAGGGAGAGGGATAGGGAGAGGGATAGGGAGAGGGAGAGGGATAGGGATGGGGATGGGGA